>MU106711.1:0-17869 GCA_012274485.2 Sinapis alba
TCGATCTCTATATAAAGGTCAATCATAAGTTGTAAACAATATCACAGAATCTCAATAATATAAAAGTATTTCCAGACAAGTTAAGAAAATTCGTAACTTGGGAAATAAGCCTGAAACGTCTATCTTATTCTTTATTTCGAATTCGTGTGTAACACACTGTGATCGTTGTGTAACACAAGCGGTTGATAAAAGACTAACACTTTTAAATGAGTGGGCTTTGAATCACTAGTTACAATTTTGTAGCAACCTGTTATTCACTTATTCCATTTTTTTACATCATGTGTTGAAGAAAAACACAAAAAAATGTGTGTGTGTACACGCTGGTCGGTGAGAGACAATGACTGTTGCGCAAGTCATCGGACGGTCATCGTTCCATGCAGACAAATGATCAGCTGATCAGCTCTCAGATTCCTCTTATAAAATCGTCACATAGATATATAGTTCAAAGATCAAGAAAACAAAACAAAAATAAAAACAGAGAAGATACAAAATATGGATGCTGTCTCCGCCGTTAACCAAACCCTCCCAACCTCCGACGATGAAGCTGTAAAGTTCACGACGTACTCCACCGCAGTACACAAAGTCATCGTCATGGTCAACGCTGGACTTATAGGACTACTCCAACTAATAAACCAACAGTCCTCTGTTTTGGAAACACATAAAGAAACATTCTTGAGTTTTTGTGTATTCGTTTTGTTCTACGCGGTTCTTCGCGTCCGTGAAGCCATAGACGTGGGGCTACGGCCAGGCATAGTCCCGAGGCTCTCCGGACACACGAGTCATCTCTTCGGCGGTCTAGCCGCTCTCATGCTGTTCTCTGTGGTTTGCGCGACGTTTGCTCTTGTCCTTCTTCTTATGTGGTTTCTCTGGCTCTCTGCCATCGTTTACAGCATTTTAGATGAATTCATTGTCTACTCGAAGGCAAACAAATCCGGCGCCGGTTCACCTCCGTCGTTGCCAGTTTAAGATCTCGTTGTTTGTATATAGTGCACTTAAAGTAACCTCATAGATGATAATTCTGTAAAGTTTCTCAAACAAACAAAATATTTTTAATAAAAAATTAGTTATACAATGTAAAGTTCGTTTCCATATGAGAACTGAATCAATTTATAAACACGTATGAGGTTCTAAGGGATTTTTTTGAAGTTTTTGTATGATAACTCAATTTCATTCTTTTTTTTGTCATATTCTTTTTGTTTCTTTTATTATAAGAAATTCACATGAAAACTCTTTAAAGATGGTGTTCTTATTAGTTTGCGCGTAGCTTGAAGAAAAAAAGTAACGTTTTCTTCGAGAATTTCTTTTGGTGTTATATTACCAGATTGCTGTTATATTATTTACTGGCTAAACCTACTGTTATAGAATTGATTAGCTTCTAACTAAGACATGTTATAAGTTAACTTAATGATCTAGTTCTGTTTTCTTTGTTTTTCTTTAAGAAATAGATAAATTTGCTAATAAGCGATAACTAATCTGTTTATCATCGCTTTACCACAAAAACATTTTTGGCATTTGACACTGATTATCTTTATGTTCTATAGAAAAAACTATATATATTATATTGAGTAGCAAAAAAGTACAAAAAATACAGAACATGATATTAACATATATGTCCACTTAGTTTTTTTTTTGTGATAGCGTTATTGTCAAACAATTTGAAATTTCAATAAACTTGATTTACTATCTAGGACGACTTAAAATAGAGAATTTACTGAATAAACAATAATCTATTTGACATAGAATACATAATTTATCACATATGCATCCATAGAGATTATGTTTCCCTTGAAGTGTGCTGTGTATTGATATCAACATATATGTATAAGAGATTGAACGATTGTATGGATCAACTCATAACAGAAAGGAATATACGAGGAATAATATCTAAACTATACGAAGTGATAGCTATCCTTTAATACCCTCCTGCAGTTGCAGCATGGGCTCTGTCATACCAAAACTGGATCAAAATCCAATGAACAGCGAGGAAGGCAACTCTTTCGTCAAGATATCTGCATATTGAAGTGTCGAAGGAATGTGAAGAACACGGACTTCTCCCATTAATACTTTTTCCCTGACGAAGTGTATATCAATTTCAATATGCTTTGTACGTTGATGTTGAAATGGGTTTTAAGAGAGGTATACGGCACTGATGTTGTCGCAGTACACCAGTGTAGACTGCCGTAGTGGCTTCCGCATTTCGAGTAGAAGATTCCTTAGGTAACAAGTTTCTGCAACAGCATTGGTGACCCTTTTATATTCGGCTTTGGCACTTGATCTGGAGACCGTCGGTTGGCGTTTAGCGGACCATGAAATGAGGTTATCTCCAAGATAAATACAGAAGCCTGATGTCGAGCATCTTGCAGTCGGACAGTTCCTAGTCCGCATTTGTGTAAGCTGTTAGTTTCATGCTTTGTTTCTTGAGCAGTTGTAACCCCATTGTCTTCGTATCTTGTAGATATCGGATGACTCGTTTCAAGCTCCTACCAAGCTTTTGTACTCTGTCGGGTTAGCTACGGGTTTGCCATCTTTTCGGCTAACTTGGACTTCAAATCAACAGGTGTGGAGCAAGGCATACAATCTGACATGCCTGCGCGTTGTATGATGTCTTCTGCGTACTTTTCTTGGCTTAGAAAGTGACCCTTGTCGTTTAACTTAGCTGAAATGCCGAGGAAAGAATTGATTTGTCCTGAGTCTGTCATTGAGAGCTCTGACTTTAAGACTTGTATTATCGTTTGTCTCAGCGTGTTTGTAGAGGCAGTAACTATGATGTCATCCACGTATAGGATGAGATACGCTGTGAGGTCTTCTTTCCTGTAAACAAACAAGCTAGTATCTGTTTTGCATTGTTTAAATCCATGAGAAGTACTGAATGAAACAAATCTTGCATTCCAAGCTCTTGGGGCCTGCTTCAAACCATAAATTGATATGTTCAATTTGCAAACATGATCTGGTTTTGTTTTGTCCACAAAGTCGGGTATTTGTGTCATGTACACCGTTTCATCGAGTGTGCCATGGAGGAAGGCGTTTTGAACGTCCAGCTGATGTACCTGCCAATCACATGTTAGAGCAACATGGAGAACTGTCCATATGGTTGATGGCTTGACCACCGGACTAAAGATCTCGTTGAAGTCAATGCCTTGTTCTTGGGATTTCCCATTGGCAACGAGTCTAACTTTGTGAGTCTTGAAGAACCCCTCAGCGTCGTACTTGTGTTTATAGAGACACATAGAAGTAACAACGTTAGTATTAGGAGGCCTTGGCACAAGATCGAAAGTCTTATTTTTAATAAAAGCATCATACTCCACATTCATGACCGAGTTCCAATTTGGATCATTAAGGGCTTTGAGATAGCTTTTTGGGAGTGGGTATTATGATTGAGTATGAAGAGATATAAACTGTTTAGACTTCGAAATACCATGTCTGAAACGGGTCGTCATGGGGTGCCTAGGTACCTCTCTCACCACTTCGGTTGATTGAGTTGGCGCTTCGCGAGTAGGAGGGTATATACTCGTCGGAGCTGGAGGTTTGGCAGGTGGAGCCTCAAAAATTTGACGGAACAGAGGAGAAGGTTCGACATCAGATGAGAGGAAGTCATATTCTGAGTCTTTTGTGGATTTTGACTCTTCATATGGGAAGCATGATTCATCAAAATTCACATGTCGTGAAATGATGATTTTATTGGTGTTTAAGTCGAAACACTTGTACCCTCTGTGATTTTGCAGGTATCCTAGAAAGAGTCATTTCGAAGATCTTGGAGATAGCTTTGTGTTTTGAGAGTGATTAGTGTTTGGAAAACATAAGCAGCCAAAGACTTTCAAGGGATAATAAGAGACTGGTTTGTTGAATAATACCGAAAATGGGTTCTTGTTTTGAATGACATTGGAAGGTAAGATATTAAGGATATGGACCGCCGTATGTAGCGCCTCTACCCAGAAGTAAGAGGGTAGGTGAGCTTGGAATAGGAGACTGCACACCGCGTTGTTAATAGTACGTATCATTCGTTCCGTTCTTCCGTTTTGTTGAGAAGTACAGGGGCAAGAAAAACGGAAGTTTATCCCTTTTGATGCGAAGAATTCATGGAATTCCGAGTTGTCGAACTCACCTCCATTGTCACATTGTAATGACTTGATATCTCTGCCAAATTGAGTTTTAACAAAATTTGAAAAGTGCAGAAACTTAGAGAAGGTTTCATGCTTGTACCGCAAGGGATATACCCAGAGGAAGTTAGAATAGTGGTCAAGGAAAAGAACATAATATTTGATACCACTAAGACTCTGGATTGGCGATGTCCATAGGTCAGAATGTACGATGTCGAAAGCGGTGTTGACAATCATATTTGATATTGTGAAGGGAAGCTTTGTTTGTTTTCGAAATTGACAAGCTGAACACAAAAGAGATAAATCTCATTTATTACATGATAAAAAGGAAGTTGAAAGCAAATAGTTAAGAGTTTGATTATTGCAATGAGTCAAACGGCGATGCCAAACAGTAGAAGAAGTGGTGAGAAAAGCCTGAGTTTGTTAAGTCGCTTCATTTGTTGATGGAAGAAGCGAATACAGATCTCCTGAGCTGTCACTGTGGAGTATCCTCTTCTGAGATCGAAGATCCTTCACAGTAAAACCGAAATGGTCAAATTCGACTGAGCAAGAATTATCTTTAGTAAAGCGACAAACTGAAATCAAGTTTTTAATCAAAGATGGAGTGACAAGAACATATTTTAAAGATAGAGGGTGAGAAGGAGCGAGAAAGAATAGAGAACCCGATGAGTGTATTGGAACCTTTATACCGTTGGCCACTATTATTGTGTTTCCGGTGCTGTCATTAATAACAGACTTAAGATTACCTGCATTGTTCGAGAGATGAGTTGTGGCGCCGGAGTCCATGTACCATTGATTATCTGTCAGATCGATTAGAGTCATAATGTTGAAATCCGGCGCGAAATCCATGGTTGGCTCGAGCTTTTGATCACCGGCGTTGTTGTGAGGACCATGAGCGCTGAGTTGTTGTTGTGGTCGTGGTCCGAGAAGCCCTTGCTGCGAGAACGCTTGATGTGGGAGCTGAGTCCATGGGTTGAACTGTTGTTGGGGCCACATCGGGTAACCATTGTTCCAGTAGGGTATGCTCCATTGTGGAAAATGCGGTCGTTGTTGATTGTTGTATCTTCCTCTGCCACGGTTGCGACCTTTGTTTCCTCTGTTCCGGACGTTGCGGTGATGCTGTTGAATTTGTGGCGTGGTCCTCTGATCTTGAGAGTGTGTTGTTGCAGCGAGGACCTTTGGGGAGGAAGAAGACTCGTCCTTGTGGAGTGCTGGTTTCTTTCCTTTGCCCAAGTGTTCTTCTTCCAGGATTAGCATAGAGCGAGCCTCTTCAAAGGTAGGAAATGGCTGTCGGTGGATTATGACGTTGATTATGTTGTCATATTTTTCTGTTGAGGCCATTCAACAAGTACGTTACCAAGGTTATGTCTGTTACTGGCGCATCAACATTAGCCAGTAGGTCTGCAATGGACTTTAGTTCTTAGCAGTAAGAATGTATAGACATATCACCTATCTCCTGAGTTCGAAGCTTATGATCCAATTGGATAGCTCGAGCTTCTTTGTTGTTACGGAAGAAGTTTTCAAGCCTGACCCAGATCTCACGGGAAATACCTCCAGTTTTGAAAGTGCTCTTTAAAAGGTTCTTGGAGAGAGTACCGTAGAGCGACAGCTTCATCAAGCCGTCGCGTTTCTTCTATGCTTCATCGTCATCGTTCTCCTGTAAGAAAGTTCCGTTTAGGTGTCCGGAAACGTCGAAACTCTGACAATGGATGAGGAATAGCTCCCTCCAAGCGTCGTAGTTACCATCGTCTATGTCAAGGAGGAAGAGGACAGGAGACTTGATGTTTGTTATTCCATACATGCGTTCAAGTTGAGCAGGGGGAGCGGCCATTGAGGATCGCAGAGAGAAGAAGAATGAGATAGAAAAAAGAAGTGAAGAAAGAGATAGAAGCGCAGAGAATCGCGTTGAAGGTTTCAGGAATTGTAACTCTCTGATACCATATAAGAGATTATATTTTCCCTTGAAGTGTGTTGTATATTGATATCAACATATATAGTACAAGAGGTTGAGCGATTGTAGGGATCGACTCATAACATAAAGGAATATATGAGGAATAATATCTAAACTATATGAAGTGATAGTTATCCTCTAATATCTACAACTGTAGAATACTGAGTCTACTACCTCTTTTATGTTTTAAAAGATTTCAAATAAAATCGTTTATATTTTAACTATTTGTTTATTATTTCTAAAATATATATTTAACATATTCTCTTTTAACTATTGCATTTTCATCCATTTTCTAAGTTTACTAGATTTTTATTTATGTATCACTTTAATTGGTATTTATTTATTTTTTATTTTGTTTGATAATAAATTATGTTCTCACAATTTCAAATAAAATTTATTATCATTTAAAATTTGTGACCAATTAAAAATGTTGCATTTCTTTTATTGGTTAAACTAATATTATTTTATATAATCAAGATAAATTATATAAAAATTGGGTGATTCTCTTAAATAGTAATATTTTAAGTTTTTGTCACAAAATTAGTCTCAAAATGATCAAAATAGCTTTTTATTTTGAAAATTTTAATTTTTATTTTTAAAAATTAAAACCCTAACCCCAAAAACCCTATCCCTTAACTCCAAACCCTAAGTCTATAATAGTTAACCTTAGGGATATAAGTGTATATTTACCTCTTTAATAAAAGATTTTGGTCAATTTTTTTCATTGTGTACTATTTTGTGACAAAAAAAATTTAAGTTTATTCTAGGATATTTTTCACAAAAAATTGTATTTTCCAAAATTATGCTTTGTTCACTAGTTTGGCCGCCAATCCATAAAACTATGCAAGTGTATGAACTTAATTATGCAAAATGAAAAGTGTATGACTCTTTTCTTCTATGTGATTATTATTTGTGGAAAATCACTCTACAGTTATAATAAAGTATTAAAGGACTTAATTATGCAAAATGATCTAAAGGGTACGAGTCAATCAGGACGAGAAGCTAACTGCAAAGGTTCTTACTTGGAAGCTTCCCGATTCCCATCTAATTATTCCCAAAATCACCGACCCAAAAGTCGAAAGACTTATCTTTCTCTTGACAACAAAATATTTTTAAGCAAAAACAACCAATAAAAATCTGACACATGTTGCTTGTGTTTATTAAGTATTAGGTAGTTGTCCAGATTTCGCAGATATAAAAAAATTATATATTATATTTATAATAATGTAATTTTCAATAATCACTATAATTATTAAAAATAAATTTTAAATACTTGAATATTTTCATCAAACACTGATTCATTTGACCAATATTTTCGTTAAATTTAGTTATATGTTAAATATTTTAACAGTATTATTTTCATTTAAAAAATATTTTAATTACATCTGATTAACTAACTATATATCAGAAAAAAATAATTAATATTTTTATAAATAATGTGATATCATTGTTATAGTTTATTACATCAAAATAACATGTTTCTATTTGTATAAATATTTTTAGAAATTTGTTATAATACATTGTAAAATTTATTATACCATGAAAATATATATTGTTATTTTTTAAAATAATTTTCTTTTATATTTATTTTAAGTTATATTTTCCATCTTCGACTTTATCAATTTTGGAACTTATCATTTATTTTGATTTTCTTTACTAAATTTGTCTTCATTTTGTAAAAACACACGAAACTCATTAATTTACATTTATAGTACTACGTAAAACATTTGTATTTCAACAAAAGAATGAAAAATTAAATACATAAAATATAAAATAACTAACAATACAACAAACAAATTTTATTATTCTTCACTCATGTTTTTAAATCTTCTTTCTATAACTAGCTGAGTGTCAACAGAAGCTTGAGATGTCGTCGTGCATAAAAGCAAGACATGCAGTTTGACACACAGAAGCACGAAGTGTCGCGATATCTGCAACCGAAGCATGTTGATCAACACGCAAAGGGCGGTGTGTCGCGACGCATGCACTCGATCCATGGTGATAAACATGTGAATGTGGTGGTGTCTTTGGCATGTAATGGAAGCATGCATCAGGGCATGAGGACGCCCGTGTGTCGCCACGCATACGACCAGAAGCATGCGGGACGACACACAGTCGTTTGGATGGCTCAATCTTACTGGTCGATAGTTTTTATAAATACCCAGCTACCCCCTTCAATTTCAGACATCCATTACACACACAAAACTCTTCAAAAATGTGGCTAGAGAGAGAGAGAGAAAGAAGAAATCGTTTTGAGAGTATGTCTTTTCTGAAGACCGATATTCACCGAGAAGGCAAGTTCTGTCCAATCGAAGAATTTCTGCGATCGTTATACAGAAGCTTTGCCCCAATCAATCCGACCAATCCTCTCATATTCTTTGATGATCAAGTGGAGGTGCTGTCTAAGGTTAGTTCAATTATATGGGTTCAGATCAGTCAAAGTTCTGAAGCTCTTCTGAGAAGTCTGAGGATCGTCCAGAAGCTAGAGAAGGTTCTGCTCGAGTTGAGTTATGTCCATACCAGTTTAAGGGGAGGTTCTGTCCAAGTCAAGATCAGTCCAGTCCACTCCATTAAAGACGTCAAGGTTGGGTTTTGGCCAAGTCCTCTTCGATCAACCAGCTGTTTATCGGCATAGAACATTGTGAGTTGGTATTATTTGAATTATGTTTGGAACTTAGGGTAGTTTTATTACTTGATTGAGTTCCACTTGGAACTTAGGATATATTGAGTCTTCATATATAATATAATTCTCACATTATTGCATGATAGAGTCCTTAGGGTTATTTTATTAAATCGGACTTAGCTTAGCATGGGCTAAGCTGAGATGAAAAGAAATTAAGACTGAGTTAATAACCTGACTAGGACTAGGGTGCATCATGTTTTCTATTCTTGTGTGTTGATATGGTTGAGTGCATGTTCCCGTTATCTTTAAGGATAGTTTCATAGCAGGAGGCTTAACTATCTGGGTAACGGTTTGATTAAGTAGATTGCTGGTTAGATTAATTAAATACTTGCTTGTTTAATTAATCTTGTTGATTGAGGTTAGTCAGCTCTTGGTAAAAGAGTGACTAACTGGTTGATTTGATTAGTGTTTGTATTGTTGTTTAGTTTATTAGATGGTAGTATTAGTGGTCCTAGGCCATATAGGTTGGGTCACTTGTACGAGTTGTTGGTGTTGTAGAGTTAAAGTGTGGTGCCATATAACATAAGTGTAACCCGCCTTGCTAGGCATGTGGAGGAGTGATTAGTGTTTCCTCAAACTCGTACCTGACGGGTTTAAGGTAATCCTTTATTCGCGGGATCGAGAACACTCAGAAAGACATGGTCATGGCCTATGGCTGAGTGGTTGCACAACGAGATAGTGACCGGCAGTGACCCGAATGTACTGGGCTGTCTCGCAGTGACCCAAAGGTATTGTGGGCTGCGATCGTTGTGTGACAACCGGCAGTGGTCCGAAGGTACTGGAGCTGTCTCGCGGTGACCCGAAGGTACTGTGGGCCGCGATCGGTGTTTTATTATTCTTCTTTCATGTTTTTAAATCTTCTTTCTTCGGTTAAACATATCAATTTTATTATAATCAATGCTATATGAACTATATGAATAGAGTATTAACTCTAGTCTCATATTAATATAATGTTTTCATTTTTAATTTTATATTATAAGAAACCTTTTTGTTAATTAATACTATTTTAAATGATTTACCATATAATTTTATGTTTTAAATATACATATAATTTAATCATTTCTAAAAGTAATAACTCAACTATATCATCAACATTTGTCACCTAAAAATGACTGAAATTTTTTAAAATTTATATTTGACTGTTTTGCATTCCTTGGATACTTTTTAAGAAAATATATATAGTGAATGAGTATAAAAAATATTATTAGGTTTAAGTTAATTAGTTTTATATAATCTATGATATATGTATATTCTAAATATATAATATAATCTATGATATTTAATTATTTTTATAAACAAATTATGTTAATTTATTAATATTTAAAATGTTTAATTGTTTGTTTGGTAATATAGATTAAATTAGGTAATTGTAAGATTAGTTTTTAAAAAATAATAATTAAATAAATTAAAACTCAAATACCAACAATCAATCAAACTTTTAAAAAATTATCAATTGCATATATGAATGACACATAAGAAAAAAATCAATTAATTGACTTTTCAATTAATATCAAAGAATATATAGTTTAAAAAAAAAAAAAACTACGGAGTTGATTGGTAGCAACTGTAGCTTTGTAATTTTTTTATTTAAAAGTTAAACGGTTGAATTTTTGGCTATAGCTTTATATTCATCACTATAAAATTATTTCAAAGAATTAAAAGCAATAAAAACAAAGTTGTAGAAAAATGAAAAATTTACATCATAAAACACTTTTTAATTTTAATTTTACCTAAAAGGTCACTTTATATAGGTAGTTTTGCACAATTTTCTACAGCAAACACCTAGGCAAAAGTTCTATCTTGCCTTTCATATTTTTGCCAAACGAAACATGAAAAATTGTAAAACCATTTCTACTTCAAAAGTCGTTATGCACTAAATGAAAATGAATCAGAGCCTGACCTTAAACCTCCACTGAAAGACAAGCATACGCTTTTAAAGAGAAGCTTTAATATAGTTAAAGATACAATTTCAATATGATACAGACCCAAAGGATGAAACATAAACAAACATAGTGCTCATAAATCATAAGAAAGAGAAACACATCAAAGCATATTCTTTAAGAGCACACTTCCCTGCTTGCAAACACAGGTAATAGAAAGTTTCACACCACAAATATTGCAGAGAATGGAAGAAGCTAAAGATCAACACACTCTTTCATTCTTCGACCATATATATAAAAACCTTTTTAACATGCGACACACCTTAAACCAGACGCAGACGGGACGAATGAAACTTCAGTGTGCCTGAAAACAGAGTTTTGAGTGTCAGATTTTGTCAAGCTTCTCTGCCTTTACAACCGGGTTTGCTTTAGCTATAGATTCTTGCGCAGCAGCATGGTAATTGAATGAGCAGTTGTGTATGTCTGCATAACGGTGTGTACCGCAGAAGAGGTCACCACAGCGGCATTTGAATCCAGTCAAACCAACCCGTTTATTGCAAGTAGCACATCGGCTTGGTCCTTCCTTTGGTTTTGATGCAGCTGCTTCTGGAACTACAACTACTTCTGCGACGACTTGGACAGAGGATGGCTGTACAGAGACAACCACCGGCTCAACAGAATTGGTTTCAGCATCAACCAGTGCAGTAGGAGCAAAGGTTTCTTTTAAGATGTTGCTGGATGATGATGTACCAGACACTGCAGATGCAAACTTAACCCCCTGTTCCTGTTGAAACAGGATAGTCTTGTGACACTTGGAACACATGTTCATTGTGGCAGCGCTGCCGAAGAAACCGCAATTGTTGATGCATAGCTTGGGACCTTCAGGTGGGCTTTGGCATCCTGTCTTGTCGTGGTCCATTTCTGCACTTCAAAACAATCATCCTCAGTTTCACCTAGAAAAAGACATTTTTGTTACAATAACTACTCAATTCACTACGTTTCACTAACGTCTCACAAAGAAAATATAGTACAGTCCTTATAACCATAAGCAAACGAAGATGTTTTCAATATAGACTCTAGTCTACCATTAGACACAATCTAATAACCTATTACCAACTTCTTATGGAACCCTTCTAATTGATTAAGATGTGGAAAAAAACTGAGTGAAACAAGCCTAGAATTACTTTTGTGCTAACACTAACACCTAAAGCACAAACAAATACTCCTAAAGCTCGAGTCCCAACTATAAGCTATGTAACCATACTGCAAAATATCTAAGCTACACTGCAATTTCAGGTGTCATCCCCAAAAAAAGAGGCCTGATATTAAACAAACTGAAGTGTATGTAAGTGAATCATTTCTATTCAACACAACTTCTCTTCCCAGAAATGAAATGTTAGAAATTAGTCTTTTATATCAGCATAAAAGCTAAGAGCTTGAACCGCAAATCATTTCAAATTGCAAAAACATACAAACCAACATAGTTTAATCTCATTTCCATACAACACTACCTTCCTTCTTAGAAATGAACCTTCGATATCAACATAAAAGCTGAGAACTTTCATAGCAAATGATTTCAAATTTCGAAACGATACAAAACCCACATAGCTAATATCACTTCCATCCAACACTTAGAAATGAAAAGTTCAAGAATTAGCCTCACATCCAACACTACCTTCCTTCTTAGAAATGAATTGTTAGAAGTTAACCTTTGATATGAGCTGAGAACTTTCATAGCAAATAATTTCAAATCTCCACAAAGCTAATCTCAATTCGATTCAACATGCAAATAATTACCCACCAATCAAAACATTAAAAGCGAACCCTAAATATAAAACTAGAAAATCAAATAACAAAAATCTATTCACCTGTTGCCCGAGAAGCCTTGATCGATCAATCACTCCCTAATCAATTGACAAAAGAGACAAAACACCAACACCATAAGCCGACAGAAAAAACTTACCAAACACAAAGGGGAAAACGAAACCGAGACCAAGAACTCCGATATCAAAGAAAAATAGAAAGGGAGAGAGAGCAGTTTACCGTACGAATCTCTCTGAAGAAGTATCGTCTGCTGGAGAGATCCAGCAGAAGCTGAGAGGTTGGAGGAGAGAAAAAAAGGTCTCGGCTTTTCTCTCTTTGATATTTTTTAGGGATGTTTTTATATTTCATTCACACCGTTTGTGTTAGAGTTTGCTATGACGTGTACGCGATTTATTGGCTGCTTATTTAGATTTTTTTCTCTTTTCGCATTTCAAATTTCAAATTTTCAATTATTTTTTGTTGTTGTAAAGGTATTCTTCTTAAAATATGGTTAGATATTTTAAAAAGTATCTAATTAAATATACTATTAATATTTTTTATCAGTATTTACTCTACTAAAAAATCATAAGATATAACTGATACTCCCTCCGTTTCGTATTATTTGTTGTTGTAGAAAAAAAAATTATTTTAAAATAAGTATCGTTAGGCCTGAGCATTCGGATAACCGGTTCGGATTCGGGTCGGGTTTTTCGGATTTCAGATATTTCAGAACTAGAGAAAATGGTACCGATCGGATAATTTAAAATTTCGGTTCGGATCCGGTTCGGTACCTGTCAGATCCGGTTCGGATCCGGTTCGGATCCGGTTATATCTGAAGTAACCAAAAAAATAAAAGATTCGATTTAGTTCTTAGTGTATTACCAAACCATTTAATCAAATAGAACCCAAAATAATCTAAAAAACGAATATAATCAAAATATCCAAAAAGACATAAACAACATAACAAAAATTACAATTCAATAACATAACAAAAATATTTTAATATAATTAAACGAGAGTTTAAACTCCAAAATGAAAAAAACATAGCATCCGATTTGAAAAAAACATAGCATTCGATAAATATTTTACATGAAAGTAAGCAAGATTATCTTATAACTGAAAAACATGAGAGCATAAGTAAGAAAATTATTTTCTAGTCCATATTGAGGTGAGTATCAAAGTTTAGAAACATAAACAAATTGTGTTAAGAACTAAGAATCGGGTATTTTCGGATAGTTGTTCGGATCTCGGATAATACCCGATCCGNGATCCGACCCGGTATCCGAAACAGAAATGAAAGCATACCCGATCGGGTATTTCACCATATCCGAACCCGATCCGAAACCCGAATTTTTGGATCGGTACCGGTTCGGATCTTCGGATCCGGGAAATATGCCCAGGCCTAAGTATCGTTTTAGAGTTTCAATGCAAAATTCATTAATAAAATTCTCCACTTTATTTTTCTATTGATTGAAATATGATTAGGTGTATAGGTAATTATATTTTTATTTTAGAAATATACAAAATCATATGTTTTCTTAATATGTGTACATAAACCTAGTACGACAAGTAATATGAAACGGATGGAGTATTTGGCTAAAGTGAAATTTATAGAAAATGACACTAGTATTAAAACTACACTTGAAAATTTCATCAAAATAATTTGATCAATAAATGCTAGTAAATGATATTTTTAGTTTTGTGAATTTTATATTTTACTTTAATATAATCATATATCTATATTATTAAAATTGAAGTACTTTTTTGTACTGTTTTGAAACATGAATAACAATATAAATGAGAATTGTTCAGAAATATGGATAGCATTATCCTTTTAATATTTTCTTTTATTTAAATATTTAACCTCTGCATTTAAAATAAATTGAGTATTTTTTGTATATCTTTTTATTTATAAATGCTGCCACTCTATTTAAAATCAATTTAAATTTATTAATTACAAATCAAAAATTGATGGTGTTATTGATAATATGGGAATATTAATTACAATATAGTATATATTATATAAAACAGAATTTTAAATCTAGTATTATCTTATTTAGTTTAATCAAATATAAAAAAATCAAAATTCAATTTTCAAAAAAATAAAATATAATAAAATTAATAATAATTCATCGAAAACTAATTCAAAAAAAAAAAAAAATTAAGTATGTTGTTTCATTTTAAAACAAATTAACAAAAAAAAAAGTTAATATATGAATGTACAATTACATCAAATTGAATCAAGTTATAAAGTTTTTAATATACTATTATGTACAAATAAAAAAAACTTATTATCAAACATCTAAATTATAAAATAATATATTCTACTATATATGTAAATTACAAAACATAAAAAATATATGAATTTTTTTATAAAACCAACAGTTTATAAATTTATGTTGAATATAAGTTAAATCAAACATCCGCACGGGGGCATGAATCAAATTCTAGTATTTTCTTACTTCTTGTTTAAATAACTAATTACCATATAAACATCTACAACTATAATAAAACTGGAAAATGACTAAATAATTTATCTCTTATCCAACCAGTAATATCTGAATTACAAAATCTCTTCACAAATCAAAATTCTCTTCATAACCCAAAATTTCACTCCATCTAAAATATACATAAATTTAAATATAAATTATGTAAAAATTATAATGTATGTTAAATACAAATTTGTCAACTAGAAATTAATCTCATATTTTGAAAGTATGGATGAAAATCTATATACTTCAAAAAAACTAAATCAGTTAAAAATAACATACGTAGATAAGTAACCCATATTTTTAAATATTACATAAATATATTTCACAATTTTTTTATTTTTTATAATCAGTCTGAGAAATCGCCAGTGAGAATGCATGTATGCTTCCAAATGTTAGCTCATTGTTTTTGAAACAGAACCATACACTATAATTTTCAAGAAAATAATCCATTAAATTTGAAAATGACATGTATACTTTCATAACATTTATATGATAACCAAACAATTGGCATTTACAGTTATTTTACTCAGAGAATATGATATGCAATTAATTACAATTAAGTAAAGACATGTGCTTTACACTGGATGAGATAATGTATAAAACATTATGTAACTTAATTGAATAACCAAGCATGTATTTTTATTGTTACACTACAAAAGAGGCCTTTTTAATTTCTTCTCTAAACCTAACTGGTATATAGTGCAAAGAAATATTTTAACCTTGTTCCAATGTGTGTGATTGATCCGAGCCTAGCGCCGAATCAACTAATCGGAAACTAATCGGGAACTACATAAAGATTAATCAGAGATTAATTTTAGAATCATACTAAGTTTTGATATGTTTATTATGTTATAATTTGTTAATCTTGAAATCTTCTCCATGACGTGGTTAGTTCTGCAATAGACCTAAATCTTGTAAAGAAGTGTTATGTGAGAAGACTTGTGGAAAAATCTCCCTATTATCACATGAATTCTTTGGAAAGTGTCAAGAAGTCTTTCCAGGTTATTTTTTTCAGTTTACGATGTTTAAATTTATAAAAGCATGCATTTAGGGTCTGACTGGTTGAAACGCAGCGGTTGCGGTTGCGACTGTGGGAGTTTGTGGATGTGGGTGTCAGCAATTTCTAACATTGTTAAGCGATTCGTACGACTGGTATAGCGGTTAAAATTATTGTGTTTGCCAGATATTTGTGACTGACTTATGAGATATTGCAGATATTGCAGTGGTTTTAATGATAAATTTATCAATATTAACACATTACAAAATATCAAAACATAATAATATAATATAATAATAATAATTAATATAATATAATTAATAACAATATTATTTTTATTTTTTATTTTTTAAAGTTTAAATGAAAGTTATAGTTTCAATAAAATTTATTTTTAATATTTATATAAGAACTTATAAAAGAATATTTTATTTCATTTATATTATGTATATATTTTTATATATGTATCTATATTAATTATATATATTAATGTGTTAAAATTATAGAGAATAGTTTTGGTTTAAACTTTTTATAAAATAAAAATGATACTATTAGTGAATTTAAATTAAAATAATATATATATATATAATATTTTAGTTACAAAATTTAGATTAAAAAATAAAAATTAAAAAATATATATATTTTATGTTTATTAATCTACTCGCAACCGTCCACAACCACAAACTTTAGCGGTAACCAGCTTTTTGATTTTATGAAATTTGGAACAAGGTAAAGCGATTTGTAGCATTTTTTATGATTGTTGGAAAACACCAACAACTGCTACTTACCACAAAAATTGTATTTGCGGGTGGTAACAGAAAAACCAGTCACACTCTTAAAAACTCAAACTGATGAGAATAATTTCTTAAAAGTATGTGGGATTTGACTAATATTGGAATCAAAATTGAGCAGTGTAATATTTCTATGAAAAAACAAATTTCTACAAGATTTCAATCAATTACAAAATTAACTTTATTTTTACAAAGATTTCTCTAGAAAAACTCACAAAATGGCTAACTATAAAACTAACATTTTACTAAGAGATTTCTCTAAAAGTATTCTCGGTGGACCAAACTTAGGGAGCAATCTTCTACATGATACATATCTGAAAATGGTTTGAATATCATGTCTAGATCATGTGAAAGTTCATCCTTAGCTTATCCAAGCAGTCATAACTTCTTTATGAAAGATATCTAGCCGCTATTGACATAAATTATGAACTATAAAGTAACTTCAATGAAAGTATAGTTTTGAAATATATTTTTTTGAGTTTTTGACATGAAATGGGAAATGAAATGCAAGATAAATGATTCATGTGTTTAAGAAACGAGATGAGAGGATGTAGAAATTGATTTCTAGTGTATTTTGAATCTGATTTTGGTTGTTAATGATGACTAATGATATTGATAAATGGCATCTCTAATTCTATAAAGAAGTGTTTTACTCTCTCCTTAGAGAAACACATCATCAATTCGGTTGCTCACAGTGCGACACGGGTCCTTTCACACAATCCGCTGCGTTTCATTAACGTAATTATTCAATAGATGTTGGTTTATCTTTAGTTGGGCTTCGTCTAAAAATCCAAGACTTTATGTTTTAGATGGGACAGTAACATGTCTAGAAGAAGCCCAATGCTTCACCGATTCGCTTCATCTTCCTCCTCAAGCAATGACCTTGCCTCCTCCTCACCCATCATGTTCTATCGAATGAACTTGAAGTTTCTGTGGCGTAACAGTTGTCGATTGGATTCACTAAATACAGCTAACCTTGTTGGGTCAATTTTTTAAAGCCCATTGGCTTTAATACAATTGTCTAAAAGTGAAATGAAATGGGCCTTAGTAAAAGCCTATTGGCTTTAATGAAAGGGAGTAAAAAACATCCCACATTGCTTATGAGAAGCAAAATGGGGGTGTTTATATAAGTTTGAGCACTAGTAGGTGTTCAAAGGATGCAAGGGAGGAGACTGGAC
>MU106711.1:24506-76738 GCA_012274485.2 Sinapis alba
ATAGAGCATTCACGAGTGAAGCGTGAATCGCTAACCATGGTTGTATCCTGGGACTCGGTATTCGCACAGTTTCGTCTCACTACGAAGCGAATATTTAGAGTTAAGGAAAGAGATCATATCTCGCCTCCATCTTTATTACAAATGCGTATTCCATATCGGTTTTAATTTGTATTTTGATTCGTGTCTTTCCTTAACATCGCTTTAGTATTATTGTTTATATCAGTTCGGTTTTCCGGCTTCTACAAACCTTCTCATTAACATCACCGACCCACTAATCCCAAGATGTCTCATTCAATTCACCTCCTCTCCTCTCACTGTTTACGGATCTGCACCTATAAATAAGTGACTCTGATTCTGTGAAGTTCATCACTTTCTTCATCTAATTCATTGCAAATCTTCACAAGCCCGTCGACCTGGAATGTCAAACTCTTCCCATCTGCATGCCAACTAAAAGAACGAGTCGCTCACAATAGATGAGATCAACGAATTTGTTGTTACTTCTCAACAACGAGTGAAACATCGACCATGACCATGACCTCCTCTCTATCTCCATGAAGAAACTGAAATATTCATTCAAAAAGGAGAAACCGCGACATGACAAGAGGTTACTATTGGGGAAGAAGGGAAAGAGTTTTATCAACAACTAAAGATAATTTCTTTCTTGAGCGGATGACTTCAATATCTCATAAGAGGTTTTATCATTAAGGTTAAACATAATCTGTCTGAGAATGGAGATTCCAATGATGACTGAAGAATATGCTCAAAGAAGGAATGTATCGCTGCTTCCCGGGAATTCATCTCCTTTCGTGAGCCTACGAAGAATATGTTACCAGCATCCAACTCTGCTTTCCAAATCTGATTCAGGGTATTTCATGAAGTATGAAACATTGGCAGGTAGTTTTCTTTCATATATATAGATGTATTATTCTCCCGTTTTGAGAAACATTAACCATTTGTTTGTTAACCAGTGTGGTATTTGATATTCTGGATAACTATCAAAAAGAGATAAAAACTGCTTTATTAAGACAAGATAGATAGCCCTTCCATTCCAATAACAGCCGTAACTTGGTCACATTTGAGATATCAAAAATTGAAGCATATGATGTAGAAAAAGAAGAGGTTAGTAGTATACAAAATATGATTGAATTTAATAGTTGTTCTATGCAAAATTCTTTTGTCATGGAAAAACAGAGCAGAATTATATGATTGATTTTTTTTTGTTCTAACAAAGCTTCCATGCAGAGAGCCAACCACAACTGTCTCTTCTCTCTGCGGCCTCACCATCTCACTATATATCTAGAACTGATGAATACAAATTAGTTCTTGGGACGCTCTTCATTCAATATGAAATTAGTCCAACAAGAGGTATGATATTTTCTTCTTCTTAGAACTATAGTTACTGCTGAACTTAGGATTTATAACTCTTCAATTAGTTATGAGCTGACATTGGCTCATCTCAATAAAAATCAGGTGAAGCAAAGAAACAGACTATATGTAACCAAATTGAAGAAAAAGATGGTTCTATAGATGAAAAAGAAACAGTGTTTCAGTACGTTAAAGCTGTGTTCGATGCCATAGACTCAAGCTGGGAAGAGTTGTACCTGAAAAGAGAAATCTAAGACCAGATTCTGAATTTGGCTTTGTGCATCAATATACCATTATATCCTACTCATATTATGCTGATGACCATGACCATGAGCTCCTCTTTGACTCCATCAATGAACTCTTCATAGAATTCTGCAGGTTTCCTCAATGGGTTTCCTTTGTTAAACCAAGAACCCAAGTCTTCTCATTCACCCCAAGTCTTCTCATTCAGTGGTGAGAGCATCGTTCATGAGGTTCAGAAAGAGGTTTACTGTCATCTCTACCCGTTGCAATTTGCTATCTCGGTGGACCAAATAATAAGAGAAGATATGGATAAACATAGAAACTGGTTGGATATTAGATGTGGCCTCGGGTACATTGCAAATTTATTCTCACAGTATATGAAAATTCAAACTAAGCTTCCATCTCATTATCTTAAACACACAATTCATCTTGATTCCCGTCTTACAGGTACTGTGTCGAGTTAGTTGTGTCAGATAATACTAAATAGTAACATGAAAAAGGTATATGAGAGGATTAACACAACATATATCAAACACTCTTTATCCCACTCATATGAAGAACTTCATATTACTCTTTGCACTATGTTCATTTTACCTAATAAGCCAAAACGTTCATGTTCTCCAATTAAATAATACATTATCGATTGACTTCAAATGTTATTCCAACAATGACTCGCTCCACCAAAGTCACATTCCATTATAAATCTACCAGTACACAATACAACAACAATAATTAATATAGCCCAGCTACAAAAGCTTAAACAAAATCCAGTGATTTGCACTTAATTGTGGAACAAACAAACTAGCAAAAATGTCAGTTGAAAAACGAACACCTATAGTTAGATTAGCATTTAAACAATGATTATGATAAAGGAGATCTTTTTATCAAATAATAGAATGCACAAATTTGCATTCTTTTTTTTTTTTGAGCACAAATTTGCATTCATCTCATATATTTAACTAATTTAAAATATTTTAGTTATAATGAATATGTTATTTCTTTTACATCGTGTCACAACTTATTATTTATAACTTCACTGAATTTAATTGACTTTAATATTTAATCCAATAGACTAAAATAAACATTAAAAAGGCAAATAATTATATTTTAAAATTATATAACAATTAGACAAACATATAATCTTTAAAATAAATAGTAGAATAATGTTAAAAGTATTAACAACATTTTCTTTTAGGTCTTTCAACCAATCGATACGACCCCGAAGAGCAGTTTTTGCTAAAACTCGAGCAGTTTCTTGAAAACTTGCTATATTAACTTAAAATAAATTAAGTGTCTTAAAGTAAATTTATATTATCAATTTATTTACTCACCTCTCCGTAGGGTGGGTTTACCCTAGTTTATGTATAAAAATGATAAAATGAGAATGTTTGAGTAAAACAAAATTATTTCAACTAATATTATATAATGATATTTTAGTGAAATTAGAACCTAAAGATGAAAATGATAAACCAAAAAGAGTTAATTTTATGTTTGAAAGAATCCTTCTTGAATACAATGGGACTAGAAAATGATAAACCAAAAAGAGTTAATTTTCATTTAAAGATGAAAATGATAAACCTAAAGATGAAAATGATAAACCAAAAAGAGTTAACTTTTCAAAACACTGGGACTAGAAAATGTGATTCAAAGCATAAATATGTTGTGGACTCAGGATAATTCTCTCGACGTAAAGTTCTTTTAGTATCAAATGAGGTTGACTAGATCAGATGATCCACTCGTCCAAGAGAGTAGACTATTTTATTTTGTTAGTCTTGTTTTCAACTTTTATTTTGTTAGTCTTAAAGACTGAGACGTGGGCCATATTATAACCTTTTTGTTGAAATCTAACGACAAATTGAAATACATGTTAATACTCCATGATAAGTGTTATTCTGTATTTTTTTCATGTTACAAAAATTCAATGCAAACTATACTTATTTTTAAATTAAAATTAATTGCAAACTGCATTAATTTCATAAATAATTTTATTTATCTTAAATACTATTGGTCAAATAAATGTAATTAATACTTTTTCCATTTCATATTAGTTATCGTTCTAGGTTTATGCACACATATTAAGTAAATATTTAATTTTACATATTTTCAAAATAAAAACACTATTACTAATACACCTAACCATATATCAACCAATAGAAAAATAGACTAGATAATATTACTAATAAATTTTGCATTAAAAACCGAAAACAACACTTATTTTGAAACAAAAATTATATTTGAGAACGATAAATAATTTGAAATGGAATGAGTAACAAATTAAATACATTTCAATCACTTTTTTAATTGGTATAGAAAAATGTTAAAGCAATACTTATATTGAAACAGAGGGAGTATACTGTAACTTAATTAATTAAGTTCTCGTGAATGGGAAAAGACTGACAAAATTATCATAGTTCGAAAGAGGAGAGAGGAGAATTGGTTTTCTGGTTAATGCCTCCGTTTTATATTATTTGTCGTTTTAGAGTTATGCACACATATTAATAAAATATATAATTTGTTTATTTCCAAAATAAAAACATACTTACCTATACACCTAACTATATTTCAATTAATAGAAAAATAAATTAGATAATTTTATTACCGAATTTTGTATTGAAAAACTAAAACGATACTTATTTTGAAACGAAATTTTTTCATACAACGACAATTAATATGAAATGGAGGGAGTATCCAATTAGTCCTTGTCCGTTAGGTATTGATTAAACCAACTAAACCGTTCGGTACTGACTCTTAAAACCTGGTTAAAAGCCAACCGATTAAGTTTTAGGATTCTTCGTATTGTACCTCTTTATCTACATAAGTCATGACCCAGCTTTTTTCCTATTTTTCAGTGGGAGCACGTAGCAGGGATCCAAGGATACGTCACTTCAAATGAGACCACCAGTCCATCAAACCGCTCAGTTCCAATTACTTGGGGCAGGGGAGAAGAGAGAGAAAGATGTACCAAGAATCCTAAACCGAACGGTTTAATCGGTTTAATCAATACCTAACGGACAGAGACTAGTTCGATTGTGCAAGGCAAAGGGAAAACCAATCTTTTCAGTTTTTCATGTGTCTTAGCTGAACCAATATATCGGTTTAATCGACAGAAAACCGGAAAACACTAGTTCAATTTAATCTCTTGGGTTCGGTTAATTTGTCCGCAGGAATGAGAAAACCATCCTTCTTTAGTCTGTTTTGTTTCCTAAAATGAAATCAAGAATGTCTAAAGCATGGAAAATGAAGTTGCTTCTTCTGCTTCAGCTCCTCCTCTTGACTCAACATGGTGTTGATACCGCCTCTGTTATTAGCCATCTTCCAGGTTTCGAAGGTCCTCTTCCTTTCCACCTTGAAACTGGGTCAGTGTTACTCCTCTGTTTTTCAATACTCATAAGTAACATTAAAACAACCAAAATGAGTTAAAAAAGTCTGTGTATCTTTCTTATGGAAAGCTATATCGGTGTTGGTGAAGAAGAGAAAGTCAAACTTTTCTACTACTTCATCAAATCAGAGGACAAGCCTGAAGAAGATCCTCTTATGATTTGGTTAACTGGAGGACCTGCTTGTACTGCTCTCTCTGCTCTTGCTTTCGAGATTGGTAATTTCAAGAGGGAAACAAACTTTTAAGAGTTGACTTTTAATTGATTCTACTCTTGTTTTAGCCCTATTGGTTTAAGTGTAGGGCCGTTGACTTTCAAGACTGAAGACTACAATGGAGGTTTGCCTTCTCTTGTCTCTACTTCATATTCCTGGACAAAGGTAAATCCATCATCTATTGACTATCTCAGATTAGAGTTCAGGATTCTTGTTTTTTCCTGGTTTCATGATATTTTTTATTTGGTGTATATATTTTAGGTAGCAAGCATAATATTCTTGGATCAACCTGTCGGGACTGGCTTCTCTTACTCAACAACCCCTCTTGCTGATATACCTAGTGACACAGGAGAAGCAAAACAGACCTATGAGTTTCTTCAAAAGGTTCCAATATTTGCATAAACATATGTCTCTTGAGTAAAAAGTATATCATAATCTTTTCAATCATTATTGTTGCTGCTGTTGTTACAGTGGCTAATGGAGCATCCAGAGTTTGTCTCAAATCCTCTCTATGTCGGTGGAGATTCTTACGCTGGTATAGTTGTGCCAGCCATTGTTCAACAGATCTCAATAGGTTTGAGTTTGTTTATCTTTCCAGTATCCATCTTTTGACCTTTTACTTTGCCACTTATTACACTCTTACACATTACTGTTACGCAGGAAATGATCATAGCAACAAACCGATGAATCTTAAGGTTCATGATCAGTATCTTCATTATATGTACATCATAACTTTATAGATATGTAAATCGTGTTTGAAAGCATCATCTATATATATACCCACAGGGCTATGTTCTTGGGAACCCGTCAACAGAACTTGATAAAGATCATAACTCCAAGATTCCATATGCACATGGAATGGGACTGATCTCTGACGAACTCTTTGAGGTATATTGAAATCTTACTTAGCCTCTTCCATACCCAAATGTAACTATACTTTCATTAAATTAGTTTCTTGTAACTCTTGTTTGCAGTCGCTGAAGATAAGCTGCAACGGGAACTATGTAAACGTAGATCCCACTAATACACAATGCTTGAGATTGGTGGAAGACTACGATAAGGTAAACAAAGTATAAAATGTGAATAACAAAGACTAGTTTGTGACTTTTTTTTCATTGATGATTGATGACAGTGTGTATCAAGGATAAATGAAGGTTCTATTCTGATACCATTGTGTGATTTGGCTTCACCAAATCCATTTTCAGTAGAGAATGATGGAAGAAGAAGTCTCGAAAGACTGGTTCAGTCAGATCTTTATCTTCCAACTCCTGATTGCTATGTAAGCCAAGAGAGAAATAAAGAAAAGGTTTGATTAATTTATGCAGTGGAGATCATGTTGTTATAAACCACTGAGATGAACTGTGCAGATGTACCGTTATGTTCTAGCTACATATTGGGCTAATGATGAAGATGTACGCAAAGCGCTTCATGTGGAGAAAGTATGTCATTTTACAATTTATATATACATGCATGTTATTATCTAACAACGATATAATACATGCATGTAAAATTTTCAGGGAAGTATAGGGAAATGGATAAGATGCGATTGGGATATGGCTTATGAGAAAGACATAAAGAGTAGTTTACCGTACCATATGAACAATAGCAGAAAAGGGTTATATAGGTCATTGGTTTACAGTGGCGATCATGATATGATGGTGCCTTATGTTGGAACCGTTGCTTGGATTAGATCTCTAAACTATTCGATCATTGATCAATGGAGGCCATGGTTTGTTAACAATCAAGTTATTGGATACACAAGGAGTTACGTCAACAACATGACGTTTGCCACTATCAAAGAAAGTGATTTTTTTTTTGTTTTTTCATGGCATGTGTTTGTTACCGTGGTTACACGTTAGAATTGATTAAAAAAAAATTGTAATTGGTATAATTTTGCAGGGAGGAGGGCACACTGCAGAGTATAAACCATATGAGAGCTTCAGGATGTTTCAAAGGTGGATACGTAATCAACCTCTGTAACATAGTAGGACCTTAACGAGTCCAACGTTATAGCTTTTCAAAGATCAAACAATTAAGATATGAATCATTTTCTCTTTCCTTTATAGTCACACTCAACCATTAATTTAAAATTGTTGCTAGGAATAATATATTTGGTAAAAATTACGTTCAAATCATTTTTATATCAACTTATTTTTTGTTTAGATAGTTCGTTTTAAAGAAAATATTTATGATTTTTTTTAGCTTCTTGACGTAGTTTTTGTAAATCTGCAAGAACTATAAATGAAAACTTCTGAAATGACATGAAATGATTGATTTCATGATATAAATTTAGTTGATTTTTAGAAGCTCTTTCTAATGTGTTTATATTGATATATTTCTAGACAGAAGTGAATCATTTAGACAAAACCATTGCACCATAAACTACTACTTGTCACTCGTTTCAGTCTGAATGATATTTGCAAGAAAAAAAAACACATGGTTGAATGCAATTTACACTTGTTTAATTTTCCTATTTTGTTTATTTAGTTTTTTTTTTTTGCTAAAATATTTTTTTGTTATGTTTATTTAGTTGACCCTTTATAATGTTCGTACTTGTAGTTACAAGGCATGGTGAAATGCATGCATATTGAAAATGTGGTGGTTTCAATTCTCGTTATATAATGTGGTGGTTTGCTAACTGGTGGTTCAATGCTTCAAAGACCTTTGTTAAGGGCCGGCCTCAAGGAGAAGATGTTGGACTAATACTAAATGAAAAAAAAAACGTAAGACCATTCAGATTCGAAGCTTAACGGATACAGGGGACGTGTCAATGGACCCACACAATACACTCTCTCATTCAACTTCAGACCGTAAACATCTAATCCGGATTTCTCCAATTAGAGTTTTCCACGTGTCAATACAAATATCCGAAACCCAAAAAACAAGTAAATAACCACCATGTGTCTCTCGTTCTAGATTTATGATTTATCACTTCATCACAACTCCACTCTCCGAAACTTCAAATATCCAATAATCTTTTAATTATTTAATGAAAAACAAATACCATTATGCAAATCTAAACATAAGACATACCAAAAGAACCATGAAGTAAAGATAGATGTTGCTTGTAATTTGAGGCTAGAAATGTTTTACTTATCAACAATTATCTTAACAGCTAAACAAAAGACTTATCTAAAACAACTTCACAAAGTATAGTTTAATTCAGAAAATCAAAACATGAGCCACTCATTACACTACCACATCCAATCACAACAAAACTCATTTTCTTCTTTACAAATTGCCATTTGTTTCCTATAGACCCATTTTCCTCCTCTCATTCCTCATTTTATTTTTATTTCAAGAAAATAACATCTTTGTCTCACCACACAAAAACACATAAAATCAAAAATCATTACCCACATTCTCTCATTCTATCCTAATCCTCATCACTCAAAACAGAGTGCTTAGGCGGAGAAGAAGAGGAGAGTAACCAAACATCAAACAACAATGGCTGTCTCAACAATCTACTCAACACAAGCTCTCAACTCAACTCATTTCTTAACCTCTTCCCCTTCTTCCTCCTCCTCAAAACAAGTCTTCTTCTACCGTCGTCAAACCAACCGTAGATTCAACACCATCATCACTTGCGCCGCACAACAAACCGTCGTGATCGGACTCGCTGCCGACTCCGGATGCGGCAAAAGTACTTTCATGCGGAGGCTAACCAGTGTTTTTGGTGGAGCCGCTGAGCCACCAAAAGGAGGGAACCCTGACTCCAACACACTCATCAGTGACATGACCACTGTGATCTGTCTCGACGATTACCATTCTTTGGACAGAACCGGTCGCAAAGAGAAAGGAGTCACTGCTTTGGACCCACGCGCCAATGACTTTGATCTCATGTATGAGCAAGTCAAAGCTCTTAAGAGTGGTATCGCCGTCGAGAAACCCATTTATAATCACGTCACTGGACTTCTTGACGCACCTGAACTTATTCAGCCTCCCAAGATTCTGGTCATCGAAGGTCTTCATCCAATGTAAGTTTTACCCATACAAAACGAGTTTGGAAGCCTCTTTTCTTGTCGGAATTTGGATGATTAAGAATCTTAGACTTTTTTTTTTTTTTTTTAAGAATCTTAGACTTATTAGATGTTATATACGAATCAGTATGAGGATATTAAAAAACACGGATCTTCGAACCTTTTGCACGAAAGTCTTGTAGTTTGACAAGAATTAAAAAGTTTTATTCGAATATTTAAGTGTATAGTTTCGGTCATTACTCATTACAATATTTTTATAATAATGTTTTATCTACTTGTGAAGGTTTGATGAGAGAGTAAGAGAGTTGTTGGACTTCAGTATCTACCTAGACATTAGCAATGAGGTCAAATTCGCTTGGAAAATCCAGGTGTGTTTCTTTATCTATTTCATCTTCATATACACACATTTCACTCGACCGTCGTTTGTAACGGTTTGATGATAATAGAGGGACATGGCTGAGAGAGGTCACAGTTTAGAGAGCATCAAAGCAAGTATCGAAGCACGAAAACCGGATTTCGATGCATTCATCGGTATAAAATTGTATTTTTGGTTTTCATTTCCCTAGAAGATTTGATTGATATGGTTTAGCAATCTATGAATGACATATTACAGACCCGCAAAAGCAGTACGCAGATGCGGTGATAGAAGTGCTTCCAACACAGTTGATTCCAGATGACAATGAAGGCAAAGTGTTGAGAGTGAGGCTGATAATGAAGGAAGGTGTTAAGTACTTCAGCCCGGTTTACCTATTCGATGAAGGTTCTACCATCTCGTGGATCCCTTGTGGTCGCAAACTCACCTGCTCGTACCCTGGCATCAAGTTCAACTACCAACCTGATTCCTACTTCGACAATGAGGTGCATTCATTTGTCTCTTTAGGCTTGCAGAATGAGTTAAGTTTCTTGCCTCTTGGTTTTAGCATATGTTCTCTCTTTCTTTCTTTCTTTCAGGTTTCGGTTGTGGAGATGGATGGGCAATTTGATAGACTGGACGAGCTGATTTACGTGGAGAGCCATCTGAGCAACCTCTCGACCAAATTCTACGGTGAAGTAACTCAACAGATGCTCAAACATGCTGACTTCCCTGGTAGCAACAATGGAACTGGTCTTTTCCAGACCATTGTTGGATTGAAGATCAGAGATCTCTATGAGCAGCTCATTGCCAACAAAGCCACTGCTCCTTCAGAAGCTGCTAAAGCCTAAAACAAATAAAAGCAAAACAGAACAGAAACGCCTCGATAAACCCATTGGTTGTTTCTTCTTCCTTTCTTTCTTTATGCTTTGTTACCCGCGGATTTTCACAGCGAAAAGGACGGTGTTGTAATTTGTTTGGAGATATAAAAAGAAAAGCTTGTAATGTAGAGAATTCATTAGTAGAGCAATAAAAATTCAGTTCATATAATGCTTTTTACATATTGGCAAAAGTAGATTAAAATCCCAAAATCGACCTTTAAGCAAAAGAATGAAAGGTTTCTTCCTATTGATCATACTCATGTATGTATCTAACACAGATACATATTGATTTCGAGTTACAAAAGTGCACTGGTAAAAACCTGCCTTTGATGCCTTCTTGATCAGAGAGAAATCCACAACTGCATGAAAAATTCAATAATTATGAAAGAATATATCTAAATATTTTATTACCTTGGCTATCTGCAAAAAGAGATATATTACCAATATCTCTTTGGAGAAGACCCCTTACTAGCTTTTCACAAGAGTTTTACCAAGCCCTTGACCTGAAACCAAAAAAAAGAAACACTTATAACATTAAACAAAGTTCCAAAACAGAAACTAAATTTTTTTGTTACCTGATATCTGTGATAACCAAGAGCATCCTAAAGAGTAGCATTAAAGACATGATCCACTTAGCTTCTTCTCCGTAGCGGCCCTAGGTAGAAGCCATAAAAGCATGTGCTTCCGCCCTTGTAAAATATCTATACTTTTTGACCAATTTTTCCAATATGCTCAATAGCTCAGTTGGTAAATGTCGCTTATTGTGCTTACAAGGTGGACAATTTTGAACACCATTAGCAATACAATTAGCTTTTATTATCATTACTAGATCGTTTTCTCTGTGTTACGCGCGGATATTACTTTTAAAAATTTACAATTTATTTTGTTGTGTGAATATAAAATATTACATAACTTTCATATATAGACATATATATATATATATATATATATATATATATAATCTATGTAGTTTATTCGATATAGTGTAAGAGGGGGAGTCATACTCTGTTTTTGTTTTGTTGTTGGAATGTTTATATGGTTTTCTCACTTATTGTAATAATTTTTTTTTATTAGTTTACTAGAACTTATTAGTTTACTAAGATAGCAAAACTGAGTTTTGAATACAAAAAACAACTCCAATGATGTGGAAAAGTTGTTATTATTTGTGTTTCCTCGATTATTATCTTCTAAGTTGTAAATGAGAGGTGTACCTCTAATTCATATATTGAACTTGACTCTTATTTTTTCTTTTAAGTTGTTGATGATATTTATTGTCTTGTTAAAGTAGAAATAGATGGCCTATGATGAAATGAGAAATATCTTCCTTGTATATAAGAGTTATTAATCAGTATGTGTTAGACATTTAAGCATCTATGCTCGTTGAACACAGATTCTTAGTTGTCCCATAGTGTATGTATTTTTGTTAGATTTTTATTATTTATGTTTATATCATAGTTCTTTATTTTTCTTTACATTTTTTATATATACAATGATTTTTCTATCAATTTTTTTCATTAATTATTGACCGTTTTTATGCCATATGAATAGTTGTTTTCCTAACTCAACTCGAATTGTAGTCATAAATTTATTAGCGTATGGTGAAAACTTCGTTCATAATTTTATCATGCCATCTCTATAACCTTTGAAATAATGCTCCTATATAGTAGTAATTTCAATTACTGAGAAAAGACATGATTTAGATAATAAAAGTAAACAGGGTGAGTTTTTAATATAAATATTGGAAACACATTTGACAGTTTCTGCATTAAGTTGTTAAGAGATCTGACACTGAGAAGTAAACAACATTACTCAATTTCAAATTTTCAAAAATACCCATTTAAAATATAGGAGGATTGGATTTTATTTTTATTTTGAAAAGAGGAGGAATGAATTTGATAATGAAAAATGAGTAATGAAAGGATATTCTCATCAGCAACTAATTTTATAAAACTTAAATGGTTAAAAAGAAGAATGTACATTTTAGCACAAGCACTCACTTGAGAAAAAGTTCAATAACACCTTATGTTGCATATCGTAATCTTGTAGTAGTCCCAATCTTCAACCCATTTGCAAACTTCACATCGCTCTGTTCTTCAATTTGAATAGATCGGCTCATACATCTCTACCCAAAACAAAAACAATAACAAACAAAAAGCATCACACAAATAACTTTCAAACTTTTCAACGTGTTGCATTATTCACGTTTTCTCTAATTTATGAAAGGCCGTTTGGAATTTACGGAGCGTTAGATATTGCAAGCATGCAATATTGTCAATTTTCATCATTTTCTGAGAAAGAGAAAAGTTAGAAAAATATATTTGAATATATGTATGTTATATTTAGATTTTAACAAATTTAGCCTTTTCTTATATTTAATTAACTCATATGTCCGAGGTTTTCAAATAAAATTTAATAAAATTGAGATTTTGTTATATTTATATTTAAATATATGTTATATATATACATACCAATTACAAAAACATAAATTGGTACAATTAAATTTGTTTTATTTAGTAATGTTTTTTTGTCTGCAAAATTTAGAATGATAAGAACTCACAATAGGTTGTAACTTTGCTATTTTATATTTTTTTTTGTAGTTTTATGTTTTATTTGATAAAATAGATGTCAAAAGAAGAACTAATTATTTGTTATCGTTTTATCATTACTATTTTCAAAGTTTTATCTTCAAATCATATATAACATTGGTGTCAAACAAATTAAAGTAGTTCAAAACTGAACATATTCATATATTTTTTTTTAAATGCCAAAGTACTAATGTCACAAAATTAAGATGTCTGATGTCTTATTTCCGTCCTCAGTATCCAATCACCGCCACGTAGAAGAGTTGCCACAATAACACGGGAAGCTTGACGATACTCAGCAGCTAGCTCGCAGTCGCAGGCATGAACAATTAATGACATTATCCATCACCATAATCTCAACATACGTGCCATCACAGGGTTTTTGAGTTAAATAGCAGAGTATAAGCCAAGCCAACAACCAGAATCTCTATAGGTTTTAGCCCTATAACATAGCTTGTGTTGTTGATGGACTCTGTTTCTTGCCTCTATAACCTGGAAAAATGGCGTGGAGACTGTGGAGCATCCCAGTTGGTAACAATGTTGTTGGATGATTTCACTGAGAGACGTGCAGCCGCCAGTTAACATCATGATTAGCTCGAACTCATAACATAGGATTTGAAGCTTCTGACTCCAGCTTATCCTTCAGCAATCAGCAGCAAGCGAGAATTGCACTTGTTTTCCAATCTGAGTTTGAGAGGATTATGTTGGGGATAGATTGCATCTACCCGACATAGACCCATTTAAGTATGATCACGGGCCAAAGACAAGATTAAAGTCGGTCCATATATTGCCAAACCGACTTTGGCGAGACGAGGGGGTGCATATATAAAGAAGGAGTTGGAATGGAAAGAGCACATTCACACAAAACGATCAGAGCAATACCTATAATTAGGGCTTTTCCTATTATTCTTCTTGCTTTGTTCTTCATAAGACAATCGACTTCAATCAATATACATCTCTTGATCCGTTCTTGAATTCATATTTGATAAACCTACCATCGAAATCGATCATCAACAGAGTATACCGATTTCAGATTCAACAGTTGGCGCCGTCTGTGGGGAGGATTTTAATAGAACGCTCAAGAGCATCGAATCAAAACGATGACAGGATCTCTGACGAATCAAACAGGTCAACCGCCAGTCGACCTTAACACCGTCTTGGCATCTCTCGCCGCCGTGGTCCAACGACTTGATCAACATGATGCCGCAAACAAAGCAACGCAAGAGCGTTTGGACGTCATCGTCGCCGCATGCTTACCGTCTACACAACCGAATGATCAGGATCTTGATACAGCCAGGCGACGTCTTTTCCAAACAACAATTCGAGATCAACCTGCCGATCAGACGACCAACAAGGAGATTCTCAGTCTTCAAAGCACGATTAAGGATATGTCATCTCGAATTCATCAAGCCACAAGCTTCGCTCCAGAAATCGATCGAGTATTGGAAGCAACTCAAAAGACTCCGTTCACCAAGAAGATTACCGATATTCGAGTTCGACACCAGGACAAACTCTAGATCCCATCCTTTCGTGGTGATTCTGACCCTAGCGATCATATGACCAGCTTTAACATCGCCATGGGTCGCGCTTATTCACCACAGAAGAACGAGACGCTGGTTATTATCAACTTTTTGTTGAAAGTTTAGCAGGACCAGCCATTACTTGGTTTTCTCGGCTATCAGCAGACTCCATCAGCACTTTCACAGAACTTTCTACCGAGTTCTTGAAGCATTATTCCATGTACATTCGCCAAGGGGCCTCAGCAACTGACCTGTGGAAAATTTCTCAAGGTCAAAAGGAATCTCTCCAAGATTTTATGGAAAGATTCAAGAACCTCGTCTCCAAGGTCGATGTCCCAGACAAAACCGCGGTATAAGCATTACGCAATGCATTATGGATCAGATCATCCTTTCGATCTGATCTCTACACAAACAGTACTACCACTCTGAAGGATGCCCTCCACAGAGCAACTTGTTTCATACGTATGGAAGAAAACAACGCGGCTTATACCGCAAAGCAAAACGCGTTGAAACTCCAGCTAACACCGAAGGCGACGACTACCACCCAAGAATCTCGTCAGCATCAGCCCAACGAGAAGAAGGGTAAAGTCTACTCGGCAACTGAGGAAGTAGGATTCACTTCAGCTGCAGCACAAACCGAACGATGTCGGGAAATCAACTTTCCTCTGTCTACCAAGGAGAAAGATAACCGAGATCACCTCTTCAATGGACTCATTCAAAGAAATTCACCAAAAAACAGTAGTATGGTATTTTTGATGAACTGGGGAGGGGACTTATTATTGGGGATAGATTGCATCTACCCGACATAAGATCATTTAAGTGTGATCACGGCCCAAAGACAAGATTAAAGTCGGCCCACATATCGCCAAACCGACTTTTGCGAGACGAGGGGGTGCATATATAAAGAAGGAGTTTGAATGGAAAAAGCACATTCATACACAAACGATCAGAGCAATACCAAGAATTAGGGTTTTTCCTATTACTCTTCTTGATTTGTTCTTCATAAGACAATCGACTTCAATCAATATGCGTCTCTTGACCCGTTCTTAAATTCATATTTGATAAACTCACCATCGAAATCGATCATCAACAAAGTATACCGATTTCAGATTCAATAGATTAAACATACTATGCCAGTAATTTCAAGTGGCTTTCTCGCAACTTAAAATGATGCTTACAAATATCCTGTAAGCTTTGAGTACTTGCACCTTGAAGACATCAGTCCACATCTAACACCCCATCTAAGAATACAAAAACTCGTCCATAGATGGATCTCTCGAACGTAGTTAAATATGAAAACTTTATAACCTAAACCAACATGAGCTCTATCGCTAAATTACTTCATGACACTTGAATATTTTGTTTAGTAAGCTTTAATCTTTAAAAACAGTTCATAGGTTGTTGAAAACCTCTTTGAAAACAACATTCACAATCTTCTTCTGAGGTTTACCATCTTTGTCCACAATCAAAATCTTTAACCCTTTCTTTGATGTGACCCTAGAAATAGCCACATATAGATGTCCATGAAAAAACATGGGTCTGGGTAAGAAGATGCCAACTTCAGAGAGAGATTGTCCTTGGCTTTTGTTGATTGTTATAGCAAATACAACTGCCAAGGGCAATTGCCTTCGTCGCATTTTAAAAGGCAGTCTTGTATCAGATGCCGTGATCAACAATCTTGGAATATCTACTATTTTTCCAACCTTCCCTCCAGTGATAATCCTAGCTTGCACCATAAAATCCATGAGCTTAGTAATCTGCAATCTTGTTCCATTCATCAACCCTTCTGCTGGATTAATATTTCTCAGAACCATCACAGGGCAGCCAACCTTCAGCCGAAGACTATGATTCGGCAATCCAGAAACCTTAATGCTGTTTAGAAAATCTTGACCAAGTCCTTTGTCAAGAACAGATTTTTTATCAGTAGGATTCAATACTATTTGCACTCATAAATCTTTTCCTCATCTAAATAGGTTAAACAAACACATTTAGTACAATATAAAAATCTCTCAAATGGTATTTAAATTCGGAGTGGAATAAGTTACCATGTAATTTATCCAACATGTAATCATTGATCACATTGACATCCTCATTAGTTGGACATAGAATAGCTCTTTCCTGGAAAAACTTTGCTTCTTTATTTTCTTGTAACGAACTACAATCTCCATACACTACTCTGCTGATAGCTTCTATACGATCATTAGAGTCAGAAATCAAAAATTCTGAAGGAATTTCGATCTCGGCTGGACCATCGTTAGGCTCTGCAAGTTTACCATCACCAACCTTCAATATCCACTCTGAAAATTCCTTAAGGTCCTTTGATTCCTCAACTGACAACCCACCAGAAAAAATTCTCATGATTTTTGTTAGTTTGAGCACTTTGCAGTGCTCCCAAAGATACGATGAATTCATTGAGGCCAAAACAATTTCAGCTCTACCAGCCCCGAGAATTACTGGGAGAACTTTCCTAAAATCACCTCCAAATACAATGACTTTTCCACCAAAAGGGTTGTTACTCTGCTTTCCAATAATATCAGACAAACTTCTATCCAAGGCTTCAAAACAATGCTTACTCATCATTGGTGCTTCATCTCATATAATGAGTGATGCCTCTTTCACTAAATTAGCTTGATATGTTCCATGAGACATAGTACACGAAGAAAACTCATATGGATTTAGTGGTATCCCAAATCTTGAATGAGCCGTCCTACTGCCTTGTAACAATAATGAAGCAATCCCAGATGATGCAACGTTAAGAACAATATCTCCTTGAGATCTAATAGCTGCAGATAGTAATCTCCAAAGGAAAGTTTTTCAAGTGCCACCAAATCCATAAACAAAGAACATTCCCCCTTTTCCTTCATTCACAGCAGTTATGATTTCATCATATATTTTCTTTTGTTCATCAGTCATCTTTGATACGTCCCTCTCAAGTGTTTCTAGCAGTGTACCATGATCATAGCTTCGCTTATCTTGAATCAGGACATTTGAATCATGAATGCTTGTCACTGGTAACTTTGGCATATAAGTAAACCTTCCTAAAGTTGTCCCATTACGCCTTAGAAGCTTCTCAATCTCCAGTAAAGTATACTTCTTTTTATCCTTGTCACTTAACAGTAGTCCTATATTAAAAACACACATTAATTTAAAAATTAGAAACACAAAACAACGTATATATTCTATATATATTGAAAATTGTTTTAAGTATAATTATAGCATTAACCTGGTCTGTTGAAAAACTTTCTCTTGTTGTGTTCAATATCCTCAGCAAGACACTCCCAAGTTAATTCCCAAACCTTCTTTGGCATAGATAAGCTATCATTCATTATCATAGTAACAAACACTTGCCTCATTTCATTTGCTGAGCCGTCGTAACTTCTCCTTATAATATCATCGATGTACTCTTTATCATCATCTAACAACCCCCGAGCAAAACATGCTTCTCTTGTAAACAGGATAAATAACACCTTCAAACATTTTTAAATCATCATAATTGGTAGGGTCTTTGACAATGTTCAACAACACACGCAAATAATAGGAATCTTCTTGCTTACTTGGAGCACAGTTAATTCTGCCAATGCTAAATCCTCTTTTCCTTCTCTTGAACTTCTTCTGTCGTTTGTCATGTGTATAAAAATTAGGAATCTGGGCATAAGTTTTGGTTCTAGCAAAAGAATCAACTTTATTCAACTCAAACCATGGTAAGAACATGGTATTTTCAATGAGTTTACGACTGATCACTGCTTGCATCTTGTCTTTTCCTTTGAAAATAACATGTTTTTTCCCAGGCAAATGGAAAGTAAGCTTCTCAACTTCAGTAGATCGATAATGAATTGAGAACTTAAAAATTATCCATGATGGTTCACACAGAAACATATCTACAAAAATAAAGAATATAACATTATCATATATATATATATAAGAGATATTGTCTTTCGTACTTAGACCATTTAAGTTCAAAAAAATACCTGCAATAAAAGAAATCTTTGAATTTATTCTTTGTGGGTTTAACACTTCCTGTCACAGTTCCTTGCATGGGCTCATTGTTAGTTGGTGCCGAATTTCCTTCCATGTTAGATACCACATTTGAAACCATGTGATCTGGTGGTTCCACAACAACAGTCACACGATCACTTCCTTTTGTAATGTACTTGAATAAGTAATTGATAGATCCAGCTTGGTTCCAACACTCAACATTAATATGAGCTCGATATCGAAGAGAGAGTTTTTTGTTATAAGGAATAACAGATCGATTATCACATTTCACACCATTCTTCTCCACATAACGATCTGAGAGTTCTCTCCGCCGATAAACTGAAAATCCTTCTCTATTAATGATAGTCTTATCAGCAAATGATTTCGTGTACAACTTAGAGCATTTCCCATTCTCCATACATAGATAATTCATATTAGCAGCTCCACATGGTCCATGAATCATCATATCTTTAATGATATCATATAGCTCTGGTTCTTCATTTTTATCAGGAATTTCAGCTGAAATGATCTTGTCAATGTCGTCTGTGGTGGGAAGCTTGAACTTAGGATCCATAAATAATATAATGTGAGCATGTGGTAGAACACGTTTCTGGAACTCAACGTATACATTGCTGAAACTCAACGTATACATTGCTGAAACATGAAACAATAATGAATTGTCAGATTTATCCTATTATAAAATATAGTATAAAAATAGGAACTTCACAAGATGTAACTCAACTGAAACAGTTTTTCCAAGAATATTTTTTTTTTGGTTAAACCATCCATCAGAATCAAGTTTCATCCTGCACATTCTACAAATAATGTCTGATTTGTCCTCCGTCTTTAAATTTCGACTCTTAAGATATCTCGTGATCTCTGGCCACTTAGGATTGCATGTGGAAGTGATGAAAAAATCTGGAAATCCAAAATGCTTACATATCGCCATTGCATCCAAGTAATTATTCTTCATATATCTAGGACCACCAGTGAATGAAGCAGGCAAAACAAATGATGTTCCTTGGTCGTGCATATCTTCCTTTCCAGCACTCTCTGACTCTTTCAGTGAGTCATAACTATTAGAACGTAAAGTTGACTGATCTAACTTAAGATAGCGTAGGCGGTTAGACTCCATAGTTCTGTAAGCATCCACAATAAATTGCTGAAACAATCGTCTTGAATGTAGGAGAGTATGAGACTCATTCTTACGCTCTTGCATACGAAATGCAAAAAATTGTCTCATACTGATAATATCCTTCTTAAGTTTCTTTGTAAATGAAGTAACACGTTTCTTGATCCCAAGTCTGAAACCATCTTCTCCATAAGTAAACAAAAGAGGATATTGAAATGCAATAATCAAAAACAGCACGGGTCAAAATGTTAAATAGATGTAGTTAAAAATAATTACCTCAAAACATTAGTTATATTTTCGATTACATTTTCATTGTCAACAATATACATCTGTCCAAACTTGGCCTTTTTACCATCTCCTGGGGTTAAGCTTCCCATTAAATTGTAATTCTCTCCTTGAGGTTGAAACATATTTGGTCATATTCCTTTTTGAACAGATCTTTCGCATTTTCCACCGAGTAAAGTGAAAGAGAAAACCATATTATAAGGTCGACTGTTTTTCTGGAAATGTTTGCTTAGAGGATCATTTCCTTTTATTAGTTTCTTCAGTATTTCTGGTGGTTCCTTCAGTAAGGAAAACTGCACTTGACCTTGTAGGCAACAAAGTGCAAAGGAAGGAGTACGTGTATTCTTACACTTGTTCACTCGTTCATTGTATCATATTATAGCACCACAATATGAACATGTATATGTAGGATCCCCCTCATCTTTGTATTCTTTATATTATAACATAAAGTAATTAGATTTAGGATTAAAAAAAGTTGAACCAACATATTTAGTTATAACTTCTATGAGTATTATCATTGACTTTTGGCAAAGCTTTTTTGGAGTAGGCAATGCTGGTGACCGAAAAACATGCTGCATAATAGCTGCCAATGATTTAATTCTTTGATATCTATGATTTGTATCCGGGTCAACAGAAACAACAACTTCATCTGGTTCTGACTCAGAATCCGTACATTCTTGGGAACTACAGTCCAAATTTAGTTCAATATTTTCTTCTATTGTTCCTACAAAAATAGGATATTAGATCAGTATTCAGATGATAACAATTCATCTTCTCTAAAAGTAAACATAGGAAGACAAACATATGAACACATTTACAACCTCCGTAATCTAAATCGTAAGTTGTTGACGTCTCATCATCTTCACTAAGATCAGTTAATGATCCATCCATAGTTGCTTCAAATGTCTGGTTAGATGAATCATCATTTCTATTAACAAATGAAGATGATATATTGGTAATATCTTGCAAAACAGCCTTCAGCTTTTCTTTTGTATCTTTGCATTGTTATAATTAGATGATTGTCTGCTTTTAGAACCATGTTTGGCTAGTAAAAAAATGTAACAACACGTTAGATTGATGGAAGAGTTGAAGAAATATATACTTATATTTCAGAAAATTGAAATAAATAGATTCCAACTAACAAGCAAATTTTGTGACACAACTTCTCTGGGCTGGAGTGCCATCAGCTTGGTTTGACATCAAATGAAGACCTTTATAACAAGTAAGAGATAGTCATTATTCAGGAGCTGATGTCTACATAGCTGTTAATTTGAACTTACCAAGCACGCATTTGTGTTTTTCATTGGTGTACTTGCTTTCAAGCTTGTCTGATGATCATGTGACCTTGTAATGCTGGAAATCTGTCTATGTCCGACATCTACAAATAATCTATGAAAAATAGATTGTATTGGTACTGATGATTTGACGATTGTTGGAACAGATTGAATATCATTGGGCTCATCTTGTATGTTATCACTTCTAACTACTTTTTTTTCTTGCAGGAGTGTTACGTGAATGGCTAGAGGGTCTATGAGGATCATCTCTTTTACTCTTCATCACTGCTGAATAAAAAGAGAAGGTACTGACAATAAGTACCAAATCTAGGTTCATACTGAATGAATGAAGACTATGCGAAGGTTATACCTTATACTAGAATAAATTTCGTTAGAAGTAAAGTTGAATTTTGTCAAATACCATACTCTGTTTTCTCGATCAGAAAGTACTATTGCTTGAATGTTCAGGAAATTTCTCAAGTCGATTTTTAATTAACCAAATATAATTAAAAATACATCTCGTTCATTTAGGTTAGTTTTAGATGATTTGTTATTTTCAGGTACGATTTCAATCTGATAAAATTTTATTTTACTCTAAAAAAATCTTTAAGCAAATTATAAATTTGGCAACCATAAAATCTTACAATAATCAATAATATAAATAATTGTTTACTTTTTTATAATAATATAAATAATGATTTCCTTCTGGTATAATAATATATTAACTCATAGATCTGGTAACCATGCAGTCTTTCAATCAATAATATAAATAATGGTTTACTTAACTATTGTAATATCATTGATATTTATTTTTTATTTCAGTGCCATTAAGGAGAGTATTATGGAATTTACGGCTGCAACTTCCCCCATTCATTCAATGGTATGTATAAATTTTAGAAGATATGCTTGCATTTAAATAATTAATCAGAAATAGTCATACTTTTTGAAGTGTTTCATTTTGTTAAGTTGACTGTTAGTTAAGATTGGAAATATTTTGACTCTGATTAGGATGGTTAGTTTTTTGTTGATCTGTGAACTTACATGTCTAATAATTCATTGTGAACATTGGCCAAAACTAATTTTTTGATAAAACAAAACTTTTATTAATAGATATTAAAATTCAAAAAATAAAACACCAACAAAAAACACCAGAAAAGTAAGAATAAAAGCAAAAATTATACTTAAATAAAAAAAAATTACTCCAGAACACTGCATCCATACCCACCGAACTTCATCATTTAAAACTGTCCCAAACTAATCTGTTTTCGATTTCTCCACCTTGATAATCTTCGTGCACAATTTCTTTGTCGATGAGGTCATGTTAAGTAGATCACCATCTTTGCATTTGGAGAAAGGGGTTGAACAACCCTCAGAAGTTGTTTGACTGTTTGGATCCGACTTAGAAACCTAAAATAATAAAAGTTCATACAAATTCCATGTCAAGAAACAATAAATATATACAAACCATAAATTATAAAATCGATATATAAACAATCAACCTCGCCACCAGAGATTATGGAGGATTTTGTGCTGACAACATACAAAGGTTCAGATTGTGATTCTGCTTTGAGAAGATTATCTCCAGACCAGATCTCAGAGACCATAAATAAATCAGAGTTGTTTTTCACGTTATCATTTGCCAAAGCAATTCCAAAACATAATGATTTTCCAACTAATTCTTTGATTGCCTCCGGTAAAACTTCAGGATCTTCAATCTAGGTTTGTAAATCATACGAACATAGTTAGTTAAAGAAACTAAGTTTAGCAGAAACAGAATATGTAGAATATGTAAATCATATAATAGTGTTAAGCAAGGTTCAACATTACCTCATCATATGACCCATCCCATAGCTCAACAGATTTGCAGTCAATTATGGCTTGAGCTTCAGTATCCAACAACATTAACTTGCATGTACCTGAGTCATCTTGCACAACAATATGCAATTTGTATCTATACAACATAAACTCACATATTAGATTTAGTTAATTTGGCAGGCAAATAATATTCACAAATATATTTACAGAAATGCTATGCAATCCATGTGTAAACTTACTTTGGACACACATTTGTGACATTAGAACGGCAACGTTTGCAACGCCATAAAGGTTTATTTATCAATGACAAATTTGTTGAATCATTCCTTGTAATTTGAGTGACGCGTTTAATTATTACACCTGTCATGACCAAAATAGAACCAGCCTCAATCTGTATCTATTGTTCAGCCTATACACATAATTAATTTAAGATTAAAATAGATGACAATATAATGTAATTAGATGGATCAAAATTATAAAAAAATATAGAAATTTATACCTTCATAACCACCAATATTTCAGAGATTGATTTGATATCAACTTCGTTCCAGTCTATTGTTTGAGCCTTGATTGCTTACTATTTGACTTTTGATCGAAAATGGTAAGACAAGTTTCATTTTGTGGCACCCTGAGTCAAACAATATAAATATTTTTCACGCCTAGACATTTTTACATATATATCAAAATATGGAAACATAGAGATACTTACATGCTTTTGAAAGACATGACTTGAGGCAAATCCGGATTGATCAGAACCAAGGATGCATCAAATGTGTTGGTAACTTGAACTTCTCCCATATTGATGGAAATAAATAGTATTATTAAGAGTATTTAAAATAGAAAAAAAAAAGATAACTTCAATCATTGAGAGTACCATTTTTATTATAAATTTTACATATTACCTTTATAAAATCTGATCTTTGCAAATCTTACAACCAAAATCATATTTGGGTCATTTGCTTCTTGAACATGAGCTTCAATTTGTTCTGCATATTTTCTCCACAAACAGCATGCAATAGTCTCACCCCTGATAAAGTTAGGGTGTTAAAAATTACTTAAATGATAAGTTGCAGGGTACAAAAAATAAATTACTTGGTGTCTCGTAGTTAAAATTCAACTTTTTCTTGTCTTTTCCTTTAACTTGAACAGTTTGAACATATTTAAGGCTCTCAACTTGATCGATTAATTCTGCAATTAGTAATGAAAAAAAATGTTGGTACATTATATTAAAAGATATCACTGCAATGTAAAATATAAATTGTAAGGTAAGCTTAACCAATCAGAAAGTGTGATTTAATACTCCCATTCCCAACATCTTCATAACTTGCAAAAGAGAAGAACATATCATCGCAATGGAAATCTTAATCCATAATCTAATTGTCGCCTATAATAGACATATTGAAAGCATGGTTGGTTGGTCGGTATTGACCAGTTGCATTTGAGAGTGAAAAGTTTGTAACCAAACGTCATATTCCCCAAGGCAAGTCACGTTTAACACGAAACATGTGATCCTTCTTGTATGAGCAATGAATTTAGTACCCTAAAAATAAAAAAAATAGATGTCGTTAATCTTATATATTAAATAAAGTAGTAAAGTATATTGCATATAGGAAATTTTAGTCACTGTTTCATCTGCTAAGATCAGTTCAAGAGAACGACCACCAAAACTTGTATGTTGCTTCCATGAATGAAGCAACTTAACCTGGATACACCAACCAGTTTTGTGTGGTTTGACATTCTTGAGTAAGGTTACGCTTTTGTTTGAAGACATTCTGAAGTGGTTTAGATGTGAAGGCGATTTGAGAAAACTTTTTTGATAAAAATCAGTCAATACTTAATATGTATATATACTAGTTACTCATTTTTAGGGTACCTAGTGGGGCCTATTGAAACAAGGATTTGAAAGAATCCGAGATTTGAGTAAATCCAAGAAAATCCGAGATTTGAGTAAATCCATGTTACAAGTTTTATGAGTTTGTTGCAAGTTTTATGGGTTTTGAAGAATTTTCAGAACTTAATTTTTTATTTATTTAAAGTAATATTTTTATTGTAAAAGTTAATATAATTTGATATTTTATTATTTTATGAAATATATCAAATATATAAAAAATTGAAAAATCAAATTTCAATTTTTTTCATTTCAAATAGTTTGATTTTCTTTCTGAAGATACTTTAGAGTTAAAAAAAAGATTTAAAATTTTGATTTAAAGTAATTTTTTTATTTTTTGAATTAATATAATTTCATATTTCTATCGTTTTATGAAATATATAAAAATATAAAGTTTTTAAAAAATCAATTTTCAAATATATTTTTTCATTTCAAACAGTTTAATTTTCTTTATGAATAATTTTCAGAGTTTTTGAAAAAATATTTATTTAAACTAATTTTTTTAATTTTCGACTTAATATTTTGATATAAATATTTTTCATTTTATTAAATATATAAATATATAAAAGTATTTAAAATTTTATTTTAAATTTTTTTTTTCAAACAGTTTAGTTTTCTTTTTAAAATGTGAAGACTATTTTTATTTTTTGAAAAAAATCAAATACCATCATATGAGGTGGTATTTTGATTCACTATTTTTTCACTATGAAATACTATTCAAATTTCACTAAATCCCATTTGATTGATTTTGTTGACAAAATTCACATTTTCCAATAAACTGGAATTTGAGAGAACTTATACAAATGACTAATCCAATAAGCTTAGATTTCACATAGAATTTATGAATTCTAAATACAATAAAAGTGGATTTGAAAAAAAATGAAATCCTCTCAAATCCTTGATTCAATAAGACCCCCTAGATTTTAGTTAACTAAATGATAAATATCTTTGTTAGGTGTGATTTATATTAGGTGATTTGGTTAAAAAGATATACATGGCGTGAAAAGCACATGTAAGAAATTTAAATCTTATTCTTTTAAAATATATTACGTGATTTTAGGATAGTTAGGGAAGAGAGATCTTAGGATGATTAACTAATATTTGTATATCTTATATAAATTCATAACAATCAATATTTTTGGAAAATAATGATGATTCTTATGATAAACCAGTAAAACATCGATAGCCAAGATAAATATTATATTGTGATGAACATGGTGGCTACGAAGAGGATAAATATTTATAATGATCATTTTTGAATTTTCTTATGTTTTGCTTACCTAGCCAAGAGTTATGGACTAAGAAAATGTGTTAAATCAATTGTGTTGTTCATGTATTTTTTATTCTTTTTGTAATGAATATTTATAATGAACAATTTTTGATTTTTTTATGTTTTGTAATCTCTTTTTTTTGATGCCATAGAGATATTGTATATCAATATGAGATGAAACCTAATAGATATAATATATCATCTTGTGGTTAATAATATAACATATAAAGATGTTTCAAATAGTTATCACCATCGAAATTACATGTAGTAGTTAATATGTAAAGAGGTTTCTCTTTTTGTTTAATTTCAATAGTAAAAAAAGATTTGATTACGTAGCCAAGAGTTTGATCCGTAAGTAAGATAGTCATAAATATTTTTTAATTTGTTATGTTAATAAATTAAATGATTAGTAAATGAAAAGGTTCTCTTATAAAGTTTAATTAAATGGACCTAGTAAACATCTAAATAGTAGATAAAAATGGTACTTCTCTTCTCTTTTAATAGAGAAAAAGAGGACATACTAGATCATTGCTTTTTTCCTTTTCATCATCAGATCATTGCTTAATCTCTTAAGTAACCGCTTTGTTTTTGGATGACATATTGCATGTTTCTTATTGGTTTGAATTCTTATTGGAGAATCTTACGGGACCCATTTGTCGAGATGCTTAACGGAATTTAGCTTGCTTTTTATACTTTCACATACATATCGTTGAAAACTTTTAAGTAAAATTTGAATTTATTTTTACGAAATAAATATAAAATATAAATATTTTATCAAATATAACTGAGACCAAGTATGAAAACTTTATAGGATAAAATAAAAATATTATACAAAATTTTGAAAATAAATTTTCAAGTTTCCGCCACTCAATTTTCTATGGTTTTATATTCTAATGTTAGTATATCTACTAGGCCTGGGCATTCGGGGTCTCAATCGGTTTTCGGTTTTATCCAATCGGGTCTCGGTTTTTCGGGTTTATCAAAATCAACCCCATTCGGATTATATGAAAATTCGGTTCGGGATCGGTTCGGGTTTTCTCGGGTTCGGTTCGGGGTTAGTAAATCTTCAAAGAACCGGTACAACCCGATGTACTTTCGGGTTCGGGTCCCAATCGGTTCTTCGGTTTAAAAATACCTGATTTGTACTTACTTTGTAACCAAAACATAAGTAAAATCAGTTATTCGATTTAAAAATACATGATTTGTACCTATTTTGCAACCAAACCATAAACATAAGTAAAATCGATTCAAAAAAAAAAAAGAACATCAAGCATGATTATCCAAAATCAAACGAAAGATAAATATAGTTACTGATAGAAAAAATCAAATAATTGACAACACAAAACGAAAACCAAGTTCTCATGAAATGAAAAATATTATTCAATGAAAATAAAACAAAAATTTAAAAACTTCAAGTTTCAACCGTCACCTTCAATCATCAAGACGCTAAGCATGAAACTCTTAAACATAAAGCTCAATAACAAGAAATTAGACATATAATAAAGTAAACAATAAAAAACTACATTTCGAAAAACATAATTTTTTCTCAAGTCGACCTAACCAAAATATATATTAAGCTATATATTAATATTAAACACAAACATTAATATTAACCATATACCAAAATATATATAAAGCTAAGTATTTGAGTTAATTATTCATGTAATAGACAATTATTTTAAATATTCAATAATATATTGTTGTGTTTTTTGATACATATTAGGAATTGAGATCATGTTTGGTACAAATTATTTTGGGAAATTTTGAATTAGTTCGGGTTCTATCGGATATCCATTTAAGTTCGGGTTCGGTTCGGATAATACTCATAACCCGAAATACCATAAAACAAGATCCATTCGGTATTTATGTCGGGTTCGGATCGGTTCGGATTCATTTTTATCGGATCGGGTTCGGTTCGGGTTTTCGGGTTCGGTTTATTTGCCCAGCCCTAATCTCTACAATCAATTTCAACATAAAATATTATAAATTATCTAATAAAAATGCGTAATATTGTCTATATGTAACCAAACAAGCAGTTTCGCCAAACAATAAAACCCATAATAGAGTTTGAATAAAAGAATCATGATCAGTTTATTATATCATCAATGTCAAAAAAATTAGTGGTATTTATTTTTGTCAACAATTTAGCAGTATAATCAGTTATATATTTTATATGTTTTATAATAAGTGTAATACTAACGTTTTTTCTTGTTACACAAAAAGTGTTACTTTAGTTTTTTAATACAAATTATACTTAATTTCAACTTGAAGTTAATTACAAATTACATTGATTTTATAAATAATTTAATTTATCTCTAATACTCTGGTCAAATAAATGTAATTAATAACAACCTAAATACATTTCAATCACTTTCTTAATCTGTGTGAAAATGTTAAAATAACACTTATATTGAAACGGAGAGAATATCATGTACAACTAATTCTATTTTCAAAGTTGTTATTTTGTTTTATAGTAAAATAAATTAAAATTTGCATATATGCAACTGCAGTGCAAAATTATATATTCTTAAAAAATTATTCACTTGATAAAATGGAAAATATTGTTTCTTAGGAGATTCTATATTGATGACATATTAATTTGAGATTCAGCGAAAACACAAGGTACAAAGTAATTCCAGGAACATGTATCTTTTTTATTAAAAAAATTTTTCATAATTTTTTTTTTACTTGTTTGATCCGAAGTACACGACTCGACACGGATCGATTTCTAACACACCCAATTTGTTTGACTCAACACATATTGATCAAGTTTCCAAACACTTACTTATGACACTTCAAACCCTTTTTGTTTCTCTTTGAGAATTACAATTAAAAGTTCTAACCCTAAAACTAAGTAAAAGTCAAAATATATATTAAATAATCTTTCCTATTAACTAATATATAATTTCATATATTTTAGCATCCCCAAATATTTTAATCTGTGATCTATTTTGTCAACCAAATATATAGAAATATTTCACATCATCATATCTTGACGTTTTCTTTTTATTCTTCCGAAGCATATATCACACATCATTCTCCATATGTTGTAACACATGTACACGAACCAAAATTCCACCACTGCATCAACCTATCAAGCTCCAATTTGTTGAGTTACATTCTCCTTCTTTTTTATTGAGTTTTACAACTCAAACTCACTCACTCTAAGCACAATATGCATCATACATACCACCAAAATACTAATTTAAACTCCCCTGAATCAAATATTATCTTCTTCTGCTTGAGTGAAAACTCTTTGAAGAACTTCATAATACTTGTTGGAACATCAACCCTCTCAATACTTTCTAGTCCATCGAACTGATTCTTCAATTTCAGTATATTGGTCTTCTGACACATTGGTATGCTTGTGTGACACATCTTTCATAAACTTAGGATACATATCCTTCTTAGCTATCTATACATTTTTTAGCTTCTGGGGTCCACATAAAAAAGTTCATTCTCCAAGCTCGTTCTTACTGATGTTTGAGAAAGTAACAAAACCTGACATTATGGCCACGTTTACCATATAAAGACAGTCATTTCCACGTTTTCTTAACTCAGCTTTGTTTTCAGATCCAGTGACCACAACAGTAGGTTTGATCTCTTCATGCTTCTTGTGATCTTGTGCACGATTGCTTTCTTTCACAAAGGTAACATCAGTAGTCTCATATGCAGCACATTGATATCATAAGCCCCAGTTGGCTCTCGGACATTGTCCTAATTTCAGAATGTGATCAAGTGTTGAAAAGACAGTGTTAAGCATTCTCAGCTTCTTATAGTTTTCTGTCAACGGACTCTCTAGTAACTTGTTTTTGTCTAGTTCCTGAGTCAGTAAATCACTTAGTTGATTGAATTTGATCTCAAATTACTTCTGATATCTTTCATGTTCAGCCACCATTCTTCTAAGGATAATATTTCCAAGTCTGATTCTTTTGAAATTGAGTGAGTCGTGGTATGTGGAGTTTGTTGCTCTAACTCTAAGATGTTTACATGAGCCATTAGCATAACCTTGTTTTTGATCAGCTGAATATTTTTGTGATTGAGTTTAGCAATTTGACCAAAGAGAACATGATACTTAGCTAGAAAATCCAAATTTTGACCACTCTTTGTATCACTGTGTGACGTATTTGAATTGGTGAGTGACACACATGATGCACAAAATTCACCTTTAGTAGTATCTTTTTCAGACTCCACAACTCTATGAAGAGCCACCAAATTGAGAACATTTTCTTCTCTTTCTAAATTTTTATCACTGCAACTTCTCTTCATCTTTATCTTCTTTGTTCACACAATCTGATTTTATATGCCCATAACCATTAAATCCATTACGCTTGATTTTTTTTTTGAATGATGGGCAATCTGTTTTCACATGTCTAATACCGTGACAATTAAAACACATCACTTCAATCTAGGGGTTCTTCAAGTTTCTGAATCATAAGGTGAATAGATTCTTTAAGTTTTTGAGCTCTTTAAATGTCTTCATCAACTGTAGTTCTAGAGTCTTGAGCATGCTTTCAACACTTAGATTATATTTCCACCTCCTCGGCCTTTAATATCCCTGCTACCTCAGCAAATTTGAGTTCATCAATGTTCATCGTCAAATTTATCGTAACTTTATGTGCTGCAAACTTAGTAGGCAAACATCGCAAAAAATTCTTCACCAATTTTGCATCTTCATATTTTTTACCTAAAACTTGTACTTCATTGGCGCTGGAACTAAACTTTCCACTAAAGTCTCTTATCTTCTCATCATCACTCATCCTTATGTCTTCAAACTGTGATACAAGCAAGTCCAATCTTATTCTCCTAACATTCGTAATATCCTTAAAAGTATTTTGTAGTATATCCCAAACCTCCTTAGCCGATTCACAGTCTTGTATAAGCTCAAATTGCTTTCCATCTACAAAACTAAAGATCGTATCTAGTACTTTCGCATTAAACTTTGAAAGTTTTTCCTCTGTTGCAGTCCACTTTTTCTTTGGTTTGGATGTCTTCAAACCATCTTCTTGCATCACACATGGTTCTTCCCATCCAGGTTGAACAATTGTTCAGAAATTTCATCAGTTTCACGTAAGTTTTCTCTCATTCTCACTTTCCAATACCCATAATTCACATCATTTAGCAGAAACATATTATGCACCAAAATCGCCATATTCTCTTCTCAGGATCTCACCTTGGTTTGAAGATTCCTCCTTCATTTAGGTGTTCCGCTCTGATACCAATTGTAGAATCGAGACTCAGTGAAAACACAAGGCACAAAGTAATTTCAAGAACATTTATCTCTTTTATTAAAAATCTTTTGCACAATCTCTTACAGCCTTGCTTGATATGAATTACACAATTCGACACAGATCGATTCATAACATACCCAACTTGCTTGACTCAATACTTGTTGATAATTCTCCTAACATTCAACTATGAAACCCCAAACTCTTTGTGTTTCTCTTCGAAAATTACAATTAACAACTCTAACCCTAAAACTAGGTAAAAACCAAAAATAAATTAAATAATCTTCTTATTATCTATATAATTTTCTATATTTTAACATCACCAAATCTTTCAATTTGTGATCTAATAATATTTTTTATTATTTATTTTGTCAATCAAATATATAGAAATATTCCATATTATTGCATCTTAATGTTTTTTTTTATTGTTCCGAAGCATGTGTCACAAAATATAATACATGTACATGAATCAAAACTCCACGACCGTAACAATCTATCAAACTTTAATTTCTTGAGTTTACAGTGTTTTCCACGCGGACCGCACTATCTTACATACGGAACCCTAATTAACTAACAAGGTTTCTAGTATATAACATAGTACACATGGAGAAAGAGAGCACAAAGGGAAACTCAAAGGTCTTTTTTATTTGTTCAACGGAATTTGTTCCCAAAAAAACCACAAACATTAGCTATGTCGACTTCTGTTGAAGTTACATATCATCGGAGTTCCAATGACACGGAGGAGGATGTGCGCAATGCGTACTCCACAACCGTACACAATCTTATTGTTTATATTAATGGAGGAGCTTTGGGACTGCTTCAGGTGGTCACAAACAAATCACCAACCAACGAAGCACACCGTGGAGCCATGATCATGTGTTTCTGGTTCTTCAATCTTATCTACGTCACCCTACGAGTAATCGAAGTCAAGCTTTGGAACAAAACTGATATTCGTAGCTTCGTTGGACATGTCAGTCATCTCTTTGGGGCTCTCGCAGCTCTCATGCTCATATCTCTTATTTCGCCAAGCTTCACTCTCTTCGCAGCTCCTCTATGGCTTGTTTGGTTCCTTGTTATTATGCATGTCTCTTTCTCAGAGATCGTATTCCCAGAGAATAGCGCCCAGGCCGAAGATTCACCGGTTTAACATAACTCCTATTCGCCGGAGCTCAAAATTACCATGTCGTCTCGGAGATATCCAATTCCGACCGGTTCGTAATTGGTATCTCGATATTTATCAAGTTAATTTATATTCTCAGTGCATGGTTGGAGTCTCGGGGATCTTATTAAGAGCTCTTAATTATTTACATTAAATAAGGGTTAAGTCTTATATTCAGGAGCCTACTGTGTGTATTTGTTTGTTTGGTATACTTTCTCAATTCGGTTCTTTTTGTGGGAATTCGATTGAACAAATATAGGAGTATAGTTTAATTGAGACCGTTATGTGTTGGTCGGAATATTTGGTGGCAATTCGATTAAATAAAATGCATTACAAGATCTATCACACTGACACTGTAGATTATATTTCTATACATTCAGTCATTCACATCCAAAATATAATAGAAATATAAAAATCAGCTTAATAATCACTACAAGAAATCATCGCTCACTCTGACTAAATTTACCGAGAACTTCTTTAGTCGGAAAGATTAGGACGGGTTTATGACAATTATCAGATAACAATATATTTTGTCGGAGCTATCTCGGAACTTTCCAATAAATTGATTTTCTCGGTGTTTTCTCAAAACGTATTGTCAGCATCTTGTCGTAAATAAAAAGAAAATCGGACGAACGGGGGTTTGGTTTGTCGCAAGGTTCTCAAAAATTATTGTCGGTAATTTCTCAGAACATTCAATTTTCTGACGACTGATTCTTTTCTCGGTATGATCTCTGAAACTTGACGAAAAGTTGTCAAGAGTTTTATGTCGGGATTACAGATGACTTCTCGGAACGAGGTCAGAAGGTTTGAGGGAAAATCGTTACAGTATCTTGCAAAATCAACCATAGTTTAATTCTGTCGGAAAAATTCTGTATATAAGCGTTCATGTGTTGTCTGAAAATAAAAATTAAGAGCATTCATATGAGCATTCGAAGAAAAAAGGTCTTCTAACTGAGAGTCTGAGAGTATATGAGGTTGAAAGCTTGAAGACAGTCAGTGAACATTTACAATTAAGCGGTTTTACTAGTTTACTTGTCAGTGAAGCCTATGACTTCCTCGAAAATGTCTAAAAGATGCCCAAAATCTTTCACAAAAAAAAAAAAAAATGCCCAAAATGAAGATATTTTACTAGTTTTTTTTTCAATTCTTCTAGTATTTTCATAATTTATTTTTTATATAGTCATAAATATAATATTATTATTTCTATTATTAAAATAAAAGTACATAATAGAAAGATCCTTTAAGTATATTGAAATTATCTTTAAGTATGCTTTATTTTTTCCAGTTTAATTAATTTCACTGAAATATTTAATAATCCACCTTTTAAGAATTTTTTTTTCTTTTTAAATTTAATTAATGCGTTTACCTAAATCTAATTTGAGCTAAAAAATCAAAGCAAAAATTACAAAATAAATATTTATCTATAAAAAGTAAAAAGTAACCATCCGATCAAGCTTGAGTATATTTTTTGAGAACTCACGTAATTGACTTGTGCTTACATGTGGGTCATTGATTAAATCTTAAAAAAATATTATAATATAATTAGTCAAAAATATTTTAATTTATATTTATTTATTTACTTCCATAAATAAAAGATAAGTTTATTATCGATAAATATCACTTACTAAATAGTTTACGTAATATTATAAATAATGATTTATGGTAAATAATTGTTTTTTTTACCAGAAAAAGAAAGATAAAACATATTATTAAAATTATAGAAAGAGTACTATGTTTGTCATTTTTTTATATTATAAGCTACATACAATACTGAATGGAAACAATATTAAATTTGATCTAATAATTTTTTAGTTACATAATAATTTATATTCTTATATAAAATATTATATATGTATATAAATTATTATAATAACTATTTGTGTGATAAAAAAATTACATGCTTATAAATAATTTATAAAAAAATGAAAACATTTAGAAAATTATTTAGCTTGGCTTATCATTTTTTTAGTTATTATATGCAATTAATTTATAAAAGTATATAAACCAATCTATAAAATTTAAGATTAAAAATTATAAAATCATTTGTAAAAGTTTATGAATATAATTATAGTTCTATAAATATTTATAAGAATTTATAAATTCTATAAATTTTATGATGTAAGAGAAGAATCAATTATCCAATAATGCTGAAAGATAGAATCGCCAAAGATAGTTTCAAGAAGATCAAAATAAAAACGTAAGAAAATAACATATTGTTTGTAAAAAAAAATTTGGAGAATAATGAGAAATTTTCAATTGATTAATGTTATTCATTTGATTAAAACTATGCAAAACAAATATTTTGAACGATTTACATTAATTTTATTAAATTATCATCAAATCTCACAACGCTTCTAACAATATAGAACTGATTTTTTATTATTAAAATTAATTATAGTTAAAAAAATAATTTACTTAATATTTCAAACTTTTGAATATCATTGCATCCATAGTAGAGAAATTTCTTAAGATATCACAAGTTAACTACTATTTTTCCAAAAATATTCTCAATCAAAAATATATTAACATTTGGGTTTATGTTTTACTGACTATTATTTAGAGTTTAGTATTTAAAGAGTGTGATTGGGTTTATAAATATTTTATTAATATTTAGAAAATTTAGCTTACTGTTTTCTTTTCATAAATTAGAATATTTATGAAAATAATCATTCATTAATTATAAATCAAAAAAGTGGTACCAAATTTTTGGTAGAATTGAAACTTCCCCTTCAGAATACTCTATTAAGGAATGGCAATTGGGATCACCCGTCCCGCCTTGGCCTGCACGCTGCGGTCTCTAGCTCCGGTGGACCTGTGCGGGTCGCTCCGCCGTGACCTGCGGTGCTCAACACCTCTACCCAAACCGCCCCGCATACTCTATAGGTCTTTGCGGGCCGACCTGCGGGTCGAGAAAATGTAGAGCATGTTTGCTCCATATGCTTGTACTTTGTAAAATTGTAGGTTCTTGGTTGTTGCTTAAAATGCAAGGTTCATTATACCTGTAGAACATAAATGAGTGTGTTTTTAGAATCCATTATCAACTTCAGTTTGTATTTAGAAATGATATATAAACAAATTCTCGTTCAAGTGATCTAGACATATTCAAAATCAAGGCACAAGTTACGTAGCATAAATATGACCTCTAATGTACATGAAACTAGTAGCAAACTGTAGTACTTGAACAAAAGATTTTGTTTACGTATGTGAATCACAAGACCAAGTATGTAAATCGTTTGAGGAGAAGAAGAACCATTTGGTGTTTATACTCCTCTGGTGATCGTCGGTGGAGTCGTGACTCTAGAGAACATGAATCGCCATTTTCATATTCTCTTTTGTTTTTCTTTTCAGGTGTAGACATGAAAGAAAAAGTGTTGTGGATTTTTTCTGTCCTGCAAAATCAAGTCAAATACAATCTGCAATGGCCCAAACCGCATAAAACTTAACCCGTAAGACCAGCTCCAAAATAGGTCTAGAATATCTCTACCTAAACCCATTCCACATGGACTTTCTACGGACCAGGTCTGCGAATCACGGTCTACTTACTATTCCTAACTCTATATTTTTCCATATAATATTTATATTCGCAAAATTGCGCCCAACTACCTACGTATTATATTTGTTTGTGTTTATTTTAAAACTTTTATGTAATAGTTTATTATTATAATAATCAAGGGATCTATATTTATTTGTCATACGTCATACGTCATAGGTTTGAAATTTAGTCAAAAAGCAAAGTTTTAAATTCACATGCACACTTTTGGAACAAAAAGTATACGTTGGTAAGGGAAAGTGATAAGAGGTGTATCACTTTAATTCTGATGACGTATATCATATAAAAGGAAGATCACTACATGTGCTTCTTCCCCGGCCCGCATAAGTAGGGCTGTGATTTCGGGTAATTGAATCAGTTCAGGATAAGATCTGCTCAGTTCCAGGTATTTTGGTTATAAAAAAATTATACTCAAATAATACTTAGTAATGTTTCGATTCGGATCCGGATCAGTTCCACTTGGTTCCGGATCGGTTCGGGTATTCAACTTTAAATTCAAAATCTTAAATTTTGATTTATTTTTATTTTTAAAATTAAAATAAATCAAAATTGTATATATATTAGTAATATGTATTTAAATACAATGAAATTGAGCCAGTCTAGTGGTATTGTCCATGTTACTTTGCCTATCCAACTTGAGTTTGACTCTTGCTGGATGCAATTCCACGTTTTTTAAGTGTAGAATTGGTTTAACACCCACCTGTTCAGGTATTCGGTTTCAGTTAAATGTTGCAGGCCTACACATAAGCATGTCTTTCTCAAAATACGGTAGTCTATATTAAACCTTAAAAGTGTATTCCTAAAACTCTAACAAATGACAAAAAGAAGAAAAAACGTAAGTGATAGAAAACAATAATGAGTTACGGCCACCTTAGGCTTCGAATGGTATGCAGATAAGAAAAACACAGATCAAATAGAAAATGCAGATCAAACAGAAAAATGCAGATCAAACCGATAATGCATATCAAATATAGATCAATCAAATTATACAAAATAAATATATAATTATTTATCAAATAAATTTACTGATTATAATATTTGATTGAATATTAGAAAAATAAAATAACTAAAATTCAATATCTAAACTAAAAATACAAATTCTTAAGTAATGTATTATTATATTTAATTGAATGCTAAAAAAACAAAATATGTTAGTTAAATGACTAAAACAATAAAAATACTAATTATTATATCATTTATGAAATTTCAAATTTATTGGTCCATCGTGAGAAAGAATTACATTTACAAAAAGAATCAGGCTATGAAGATTTTATTGGAGAAAATAAAATTAAAGTAAGGTAAAGGTTTAAAAACATAACCAGCTTCCTAACTAGCCTGCGACTTGAAACAATCTCTGCAGAAGGCCGGCATTTCGATGCTGTGAGCCATACTTCAGTGACACAATTCTATTCCTCATCGTCTTATCAATAACCTTATGCATCTGATCTGTAGACATCCAGTTGCCCTGATGACGTCACATGTTTCTCTCCCTCCAAAAATGTGATAGATGACCATTTGAAAGATCAGCTTGATGAGGATGGAATCAAGTCGATTTAACTTGTTCCGTTTGATCGCATTGAGCGTATGGGACCAGTCAGGATTTGTCCTCTGGCCAAAAAAAACTCTCACCAACCCTTCCCAAACCGTGAAAGAGTAGGGACAAACAAAGAAGAGATGATCTCTTGTCTCCAGTGGAGAGCCTGTTCTGCACTGCTAACCAAGTAATAAATGCATACGAAGGAATACTCTGCGTGAACCATTCTTACCCATGGCTACATCTGGGACTGTTTCTGCTAGAATTTGGGAATGTCCTGAAATCTGTTTTACTTACTCTAGTTAAAATTGTAATGTCGAGACTGAACTCTCATATAATATTAGGTGGTTATAATATATTGCTAGAAACCGCTTATAATTTATGAACTCATAATTCATTGCTAATATTTTATGATCCTACATGGTTACACACCTAAGAAATTGGACTAGTGATATATTGGGTTATATAATATATTTATGTGTATTATATATAAAACAATTCTCTTAATAGCCCTTTTTAAGTTTTTGTCAAAAAAAATAGCACTAAAAAAATAAAATGATTAAAATAGCATTTTTTTTTTTGATTTTTTTTTTTTTTTTGAAATTTGAAACCCTACCCTAAAATCCACCTCTTAACTGTAAACCCTAAAGTTAAATTAGTTAACCCTAGGGGTATAAATGCATATAAATAAAAAATTAGCTTCTAAATAAAATTATTTAGATCATTTTCTTCCTTAAGAACTATTTTGTGAAGAACAAACTAAAAGGGCTATCTAAGGGAATTTCTCTTATATAGATAAGTATATATATATCTATATATATATATATATTTATATGTATAAACTCGTAAGGTATATGATTATTATTTGTTAAGTGAGTCTTGCCTAATAAAGAATAACGTGACTTAACTCACATGTATTAGGTTAAGAGTTGTCTTTTATAAGACAATGAAACTTTAATAATCATAAGAGAGACCTGCGCGCGCGACGGCGAGCCCTAAAACACAAAAGAACGAATAGTTCGTCAAGGCTTTTAGAAATTTTATCTCAGTACTAACATCCCATTTTAATACATTTTGTGTACGTATGGATATCGGTAGAAGTACAACGTTTAAAATGCTAAAAATCTTGATTTGGTTTATTCATCTTTCAGATGCAGAATAACCATATATAATTGAAATCCTAGTATCTAGATTTATTTCAATATTTGTATGAGATCATAAGCATATAAATTCATAGGTTGATTTATAAATAGTTATAAATCAGTATGAATTCCTACACATCATCAACCCCTCAGCCTACGACAGCCAGCAAACTTTGCCTGACCGCAGGGACAGAGCACAGTAAGGATCCAAAGATTCCGGTGAGGGCGTAAGCAATCGCACAGAAGGGAAGAGCCTCTGGCTCCTTAGCCGACAAAGCTGCTGTTCCAAGCCCATGAGCACTGGCCACAAAGAACAAACAATAAAGTTTATGTCTTTTGATCCTAATGACACCAATGGCTATCAAAGAACGCAGATGTTGCCTAGCTTCGATTCAAAATGTGAAAGAAAATATGTAACCTTGAAGCAGTTGCGATTCCCCGAGCAATAGGATCGCGTAAACGCAGTTTGTCAAGAACAACTTGTACAAAGTTAGCTCCAATCAGACCAGTCACAACGACAACAGCTGCTGTAAGAGACGAATTTGTTCCTGAAAGTGTCCAAGAAAGTCGTTAGGAAATGCTCTACGCAGGAAAAGAATAAGATGAAATAGTACTTTTTATACCTTCAAAGAGTGATACAATGCTAAGGGCCAATGCAACCGTGATGCAGCGTGGTAAGATTGAAACCGTTAAAGATGGTTCTAAACCGACTAAACGTCCAACAAGAGCAGTGGAGTAGAGCGAGAATACTGTTGAAACGATCACAGATGTGAAGATCTCAGCTGCGTGTCTCTTCACGAGCTGAAGATACAAGAGGCAAATCAAACAGATCGTTACCAGTTTTCTAAAGCAAAACACAACAGTTTTTTTTTTTTTTTTTTTTTTTACCTTTCTTTGTTTAAACATGGAGAAAGCGAAAGAGAGAATGACAGAGCCAAGAAAACCCATTAATATGTCACCAGCACCGGGATCCGATGCTACTTGGGTTAGGTAGTTTCCTACATGCATTTAAAGAGTAGTTTTACATTCTGGTTTAGGTTCTTTAAAGGGTTTCTCTATTGTTTGTGTGACTTTACCTAAAACAGGATCAAGTCCAGATCCTGAAGCGTACCCAAAGGCTAGAGCAGCGAGTACTGAAGATAACGCGCAACAGATTATCGGATGGAAAACTTTCTTGATAGAAGATGGCAACCTTGAAACAAGAAAGACAAGACAATGAGAATATAACATCAAGACAGAGAGATAGAGAGACTTGACAAGGGGATTTGAATACTAACCCTGATCCCACAATGTAACCTAGAACAGTAGAAGAAAGAAGGAAAGGGAGACAAGTTCTTGCACTTGTCCCAAGTGATGTAGGGTAAAACAGAGCACCAACAAAAGACACAACAAAGATCCCACTCCAACTCCATAGCTCAAGTGTTGAAAATGGTGATGGTTTGGCCATAGGCTCAGCTTCTGTCATCTCGGTTTTCACCATTTTTCTCACTGCTATAGCTGTGAAGCCAGCTACACAAAGAGACGCCAACCATCCACCAGCTGTACAAGCATTTGATCAAATATTATATACAGTTTAGGGTTTACAGGTTTGTCTACCTAACGAGTCGCGCAATTTCGAACAGTGATAAAACATCATCAGTAAATAATGGAGTATAAAATTACTGTGAAAGCCACAAGAAGAACAAGAGAATGATTGCATACCTACAATGTAGCAGATTTTGACGCCTGAAGCCGCGGGAATATCTCTGACGGAGAGAGGGAGAACGACAAGAGAAGGGACGTAGAACAAAGGAAGCCATCTCTGGATGAATAAAAACGCAGGCTCGAAGAAGTTCATCATACCTGTCGCAGCAGCGGAAACAACGGAATCTAATATCATAAGAACGGAGAAAATACAGAACATCCCGAAGAGAGCGCTAGGGAACTTGATGGACGCTGCTACAAAAGCCTGTTTCAAGAACTGGTCTGCCGCAAGTATGATCCCAAGCGACACCAACAAGTGCGTTGTCGCAAGCACCTTACGAGAGATCGTTGACGTGTTTCCTGTTCCTGCACCATCCATGGCTTGAGTTGAAAGTTTTCTCCCGAAGCTCATCTCTCGAGAACCCATTTGCAGAAACCTCCTACTTTGTCTTGATAGATTTAGCTTCTGGGTTGTGCTAGAATCGAAAGTCTTCCCATTTTTCGATTGGAATCGGATCTTGGGACAAGAATGGCGGTTTCTTGATGAAGAGAGAGCTAAAGGGGAGAAGAGAGGAGCTGCTAAGGGAGTAGCCATAGTAGTAGTGGACACGACGTGGCTGTAATTCTGCGAGACGGCACGTCATAGTCTTCTTCATCTTCGTTTAATGAAGGGAATTGGATTAGGAGACTTTGTATGGACAAGAGAGAAGGTTCTATCAGTAAAGAGATGAGCGACTTTTGTCTCTTCTCCCACTTGTGCTGAGTTTTTTTTTTCCCGGTTCTATTTTAATTAAATAATAATATATTAAATAGTTTAATTTGTAAATCATTTTGAAAACGAAATGAATGTAACATTGATTTGATATTATAAATTAATAACACTTAGTTCACGATTAATCTGGATATTCCTTTTAATTTTCTAAGTAACCCGTGACAAAGAAAAGGTAAGAAATCATGTTGAGGCTTGCAACATTATTTACTATCAAATCGTACAAAGAGGTGGATGACAGTCACTTATTTAGCTTATACATACATATGTCCACTCTATTTACATTCACAAACTAATAAAGCTGAACATCATAAAACTGATAATGAATTGATAGACAAACAGTGTATAAAATTAATAATTTGAAAAATCACAGTTCTATTATATATTTAGAAAATAGAATAAAACAAAACAAATAGTCCATTATGAAGTGATTTGAGGTAGAGCTGATGGAATAGTAAAAAAAGTTAGGAGGTAAATGATAAATCAATTTACAGAAGATCTGGTAGAGTTGTCTCTGGAGTTTATGGAGGAGAAAAATAAACCATCACCGGGATGGAGGAGAAGAAGAGACAATGGAAAAAGGTTATGAGACTATGGGTGGCGACGGTGATAAATGAGAGGACGGTGTCAACGACGTAGCAACCAATGGTGGTGAAGATGTAACATTTGGAATACCAACGAACATATTACATATAGTCTTATGTATTTATTCTATATATATATATTATTCTCTCCGTTTCATATTACTTGTCGTTCTAGGTTTATTCACACATATTAAGAAAATATATGATTTTGTATATTTCCAAAATAAAAATACAATTACCTATACACCTAACCATATTTCAACCAATAGAAAAATAAAATCACAATTACCTATGAATCTTATTAATGAATTTTGCATTGAAACTCTAAAACGACACTTATTTTGAAAAAAAAAAAAATTTCCTACAACGACAAGTAATAAGAAACGGAGGGAGTATAATAGAACATAAAAACAAAAAAAATCATCTTCTTTGATTATTTTCTTAGTATCCGATGTCGATGGAGTAGAAGGGGTATCTCAAAATAGTGGAGGAAGGAATTTTTTTGTTGTTACATTAGGTGATACAGAAGAAGAGACGGCTAGAGGAGCTGAGGAGAAGACGGGTCGTGATGGTAGCGAAGGAGAATAAATCAATGGTGATGGTGGTACTGATTAATTGTACGGAATTGGAGGTGAAATTGATAAAGTAATGAAGGAGAGATCATGTGGCAGAGAAGAAGATATGACTATGTTAGTGGGAGAGGAAAAAAAACTACGACGTAAGGTGAAGAATAAGAATAGAAGGTGAGAGAAGGTGATGACACTACGGGTGACAACGGGGTAGAGGAGAAGACATGGCGACGATTAAATATTAATGTTTAACTTTCTTTCATTTTAAATTACAAATGTTTACAAATTTAAAAGAAAAAACAGCAATTAAAACCTTGAACTTTTAAACTAAAGCAAAAAAAGCTTCAATTCGTGTTTAAGCCAAAAAAATCTCCAACTTTTAAATATTAGTCATTTTAACTCTCATATTTTGTTGACTTGGCCATTTAAGAAACATGAATAGTCAACTAATAAAACAGGTTAAAAATAAACGTTTGTTAACTTTCTAAATGATCAAACGACGTCATTTTGCTTCTGTAAACACTTAAAACATCTATTTCGTGAAACCATAGCCTCAAATCAACTTCATCTTCTTCATTGTGGTTTCGCGAAATAGATGCTTTAAGTGTTTACAGAAGCAAAATGACTTCTTTTGATTAATGTTTTAACCAATTTTTAAAATGATGTCGTTCAGAGAGTTAACAGATGTTTATTTTTTAATCGGTTTGATTAGTTGACTATTTATGTTCCTTAAATGGCCGAGTCAACAAAATATAAGAGTTAAAATGACCAATATTTAAAAGTTGAAGATTTTTTTGGCTCAAACATGAGTTGAAGGTTTTTTTGGCTTTAATTTGAAAGTTCAAGGTTTTAATGGCTGTTTTCTCAAATTTAAAACAAGGGTTAGTACATTAAAAAAAATACAAACTATAATATATACTAATGAACACGGTGAAGAATAGAAGTTTCGAATTTGAAAAGCACGACATACTGTTTCATTTCATAGAATAATATTAAAATATGTGAAAAAGAATAGACTATATTTTAATAGCACAAAAGTCTTACAAAACTAGCTACATTAGTGAACAAATATTAGGCTATAGCTTCTTTTCACCGAACATCGGCGAGTCATCGTTTACATCTCTTTTTTCCTGACATGCTGACAAAAACTCACCAGCCAACTGTGGTTAGTCCTCACCACCATATCTGCAGAACAACATCTATTAGATTATGATTGTCAATTTTGTGGTGGTTATCACCCGACTAGGTTCGTAAAATCCCATTATCTTTGAACAGAAAACCAATTTCATAACACATACTATACTATTAAAATAACAATTAATATACTATGCAGACAAGAAATTGTAAAACCCTATTTAAATACAACACCGTCCACCACTATAGCACTTATATTATATACACATACATATGTACTACTCTATTTACCAATCAATATATGTAGTATATTCCATTTACAAATTTATACAAACAAAGCAACAAAGGTTCGTATAGTTATCTTCATCGTATCTGTTCCATTTACATACTAATTCAACCACACTGGCTTGCAAGTGGAATTATATTCTTACAAACAAAAAGACCCAAACTTCCGACTACCTTACTTTTCAAAACCATATTCTTACATACAATGATGGATGAATGCATATCCGAAGAATCTAAAAGTAGAAAAGAAAAAAAAGTTCTCCTATTATACGCGTCTTCACACTCGAATAAAAAATCCCGACTTCAACTTGCCATCAAGAATTGTACCATTTTCCTTGCCAAACTCGATTCTGAAATCCCAAAATATTCACGCATCTCTTGCACGCAGGATCTCGTCGCTCGCCACACGAATATTCAGAAATTCTATTATTTACCACAACCTGTAGCCGTCAATAGAGACGGTTTTATCGACAATCACATAGACCTAAAAAGAAACTGATTCACCTTCTTCAAATTAAAAAGTCACCTTTAGTGTTATGTGTGAATATTGAGTGATCAACATTTTTTTGAAATAATTAATTATTTATTGTAAATCACTTTTTAGTCGGTTGCATCAGTTGTTTGTAAGGATAAAAATGAATTATTACATAAAATACACTAATACTCTAACTCAGTCCCTCAGTGAGCTATTATATTTTTATGCCTCGTCCAATTTCCCTTTATATTTAAGGCATTTCAGCATTTGCAAATGCTTAAAAACATCTATAACCAAAATAATCGCCGTACGCATCCCAAATTTTACAATTACAAAGAAATTAATCTTCGAACAACACTAATACCAATCTCCTAGCTCTCCCCCCAACCCCCACCCCACCCCACCCCCCGAAAAAAAAAAAAAAATCTCAGCACAATAACTTAAAAAACCTAGACCATTAATTAAATTTTAAACGACTAGTTTAGTTATAAGTACACTCATAAGACACTCTTTGTCAACAAATTTGTTGTCTAGAGATCAATTGTAACGATATTCATGCTCCTCTTAACGTAGAGGTTGACTTGATGCGAAGAAGAAGAGGAATTGTGGAGTCGATATTGATGGTGATGGGAAGGAGTAGAGCTCGGTCACTAGACTAGACGACTGTGTTTTAAGTTTGTCGACTTTTACCCCCGGTAAACAAATGGCCAGATTTGTGGTCTGTTTGATAGTTGATAATTCACCTTTTCTCAACATTCATCGTATGAGAAACAGTAAAATAATATTTTACTCTAATTGAGGTTACTTTTTGATATTGATTTTAACTAGGAATGAATAAGGACTTGACACGGGATAAATAATTACTAATTTTCAAGTATTTTGTTACTTAGTTTGTCCGAGTAATTTGATTTATTACTAGTAGTTGGCTTATTTAAATCAAGTATTCAGAGGCAAACTAAATACTCGCAAGTTCTTTGACTTGATTTGTTATTTTTCAAAATCAAATACCTATCAATAAAATATTTACTTACTTGCAAGTATTTAAATTTAAAATACATTTTTAATGAATACCAAATACTTCTTGTTAAGTAACAAATACTTCTTATCAAGTAACAAGTAGGAGTACTTTTTAACGAATGACAAATACTTATTAACATGTAGCGAATAATGTTTAGTGGGTAATAAACATTTTGTAATAAATAACAAATATTATCTAGAACAAGTAACGAGTACGTAATAAATAACATGGTAAGTTACAAATCGAGTATTAAAAATATAACAAGACTTAATACCTGACTCATACTTTCAAATAATAAAATTTGTTGATTTTTGACAACATCAAGTATTTAGATTTTTTTAGGTAAATAAAGAGAAAATAATAAGTATAATCAAGTATCAAATAATCATACCCAGCCCTGATTTTAATTAAGATTTTGCCTGCTTTTCTTATAGTAGATTATTATGCTTACACTATTGGTTTATAGCCAAGAAAAATGTATGTTCTTCATTAAATATCAAAAACTACAATATGAAATTTTATCTACTTTTGATAAATCCAATTGAACCGTTATTTTCCGTTTACATATCCGTAATAAATGTCATGTTAACATCTACTTAATGTCTATTAGATACATTATGTTTGACGGGGATTGCAATAGTGTTACAACAGTTGTCACTATACTTATATGTACTCCCTCCGTTTCGAATTATTTGTCGTTCTGGAGTAGAATTTTTGTTTCAAAATAAATGTCGTTTTCGGTTTTCAATGCAAAATTTATCGATAATATTATATATTCTATTTTTCTATTGGTTGATATATGGTTAGGTGTATTGGTAATAGTGTTTTTATTTTGAAAATATGTAAAATTAAATGTTTTCTTAATCTGTGTGCATAAACTTAGAACGACAACTGATATGAAACGGAGGGAGTAGTTCAGAGTTTTTTATCCGAATCCAAAAATCTGAATGGAACTACCCCAAAAATGTTTGATATGAAACTGAGCCGAAAATTTACAAGTACAGTATAACCTCTTTAAATTAATACTCTATAAATAAATATATACTATAAATTTCTATAAAATAATATAATTTTATAGTCCCAAATTGAATTTTTAGTTCAATTAGTATATCGATAAATTAATAATCTTTATAAATTAATAAAAAATTATAGTTTTGGTGTAGTCCCAATATTATTAATTTATAGAGGTTTTACTGTACGTAGATAAGACCAAAATTCTTTTACCATAATTGGAATATAAAAGAACCACTCTAAATAGATTTGGCTCCAAAAAGAACCAATCTGAATTATTCGATAAAAATGATAATACTATACCTGAAAATATAAATATCCAATACTATGACTTTTTTTGTTCTTTTTCTATAATTTAATTTATAATGACTTTTTGTTTACAATATTCATTTTATTTTTGTAACATTCTGGACTAATATAAAATTCTAAATGCAAAATTAGAGATTAAGAATGTTTATTTTCAATTATTGATATTTTTGGTTATTTTGAAAAACTTTAGATAAATATGAGTTTTTGTTAAATTTTAATGGGTATTAGATAAAAAAAAATCGAGTTATACCTAAAAATTTCCAGATATTTATAAGTATAAAATATTTGGAATAAAACCTATCTGGAATTAAATTTAAACTGAAACAAAATTTTACCAAGATCTAGATAAATCTAAATCTCTAAGATCTAAAGGATCTCGATTAGAATCGACTCGAACCCAAACTGAATAAAACCTACTTATATGCTAAAAAAGTTGAACACAAACATACAAAATCTATTATTGGGCTTTACATACGGACTTTTTTTTTTTTTTTTTTTTTTTTTTTTAAAACATACGGNTTTTTTTTTTTTTTTTTTTTTTTTGATCAAGACATACGGACTTTAATATTTGTTTTTGTTGTTAAAAAACTAGTGGTTTTGATATTTGTATTTTTCTCTTTTCGAATAGTAAAATGGACAACATACTGCATAATTTTCAAATTTAATCCAAAATAGTTTACTCATAAAAATATTGTTTTAATCCTCCAATTTCAGTTATATTTGAATAAAACTCATATTAACTTTGACCAAGTCATTTTATTCTCATCAAAAGTCAATTTTGTTAAGTTTGTTAGTTATATTTAATGATTGATTTTTGACAGGACCAAGATGGATTATGATTTCCCCCCCATTTTAATATTAAAAATTAAAATAGCTTCCTTCAAATTGGTTTACTTAAAAATTGTAACTTTTTCATCTTGACTAAAATAGTTTAATTGAGTATATATGTTTTTAAATAAACTTAATAAATAATACTTGTAATAAATTAATCATACAATTCAAATAAATACAACAAAAGCATATCATATATGTGTTCATATTTTAGGAAGGTCTCACACATATATATTTACGAAGATTTTTTTTTGAACTTGAATTATATGTAAATATAAGAAGACTTGTCTGATATTATTTTTTGTATTTGTTTTCTTTTGTGTAACAAAAATATATGGTATATGAGTTCAACTTTACTTGAATCAAATATATTATTTTAGTCACCAACTACTTTTTAAAATAGAATCATTACAAAGACCGTCTCAAGAACAATGACAAGCATAACAAAACAATTTTTTTTTTCTGAGAGGTGGTCTGGATATTACTTTTATGTTTATGTTTAAGTTTATTTTAAGTTTAAAATTTTACTTATTTTATGTTATCTTTGAAATTACGTTAAATTTATATGTTTAAATTAAGTTTGGACAATTTTTTATTTTTTTTTGCTTCCTTTCAAAAATGATTTTTAAGTTTATTTAAAACATATATGCTTAAATAAACTATTTAATCAAGATGAAAAATCTCTAGTTTTGAATTAATTATTTTAAGTACGCCATTTTAATTTTTAACTTTTCAACTGAAACCAACAAACCTTATATTGTATTGACCAAATCATTTTAGTTCCGTCAAAATTCAACTGTTAAATATAACTAACAAAACTAAACAACTGAATTTTGACGAAACTATTAAAAAGTTTGGTCAGCGAAAATATGAAAATTATTTATATATAACAAAAAGTTGAAGATTAAAATTGTGTATTTGTGTGTTGGTGATTTTTGGCTCAAATTTGAAAGTTTTGAACTATTTTGTCCATTTTTCCTTTTTCTAATGTTATCTCATTTTTAAGAGAAAAGCATGTATCTTATATTCTCATTGTCATTGTTTGTGTTCAGTTTGGTTTGTTTTGTCGACGTTTTTGTTATTCTCTTAAAGATGTGAAGAAAACAGAAATATTATATATTTTTATTGCATAATGAGTATATTTTAGTTTTGAGTAACATAAAAAAACATGAATGTGAACAAAAATTTCAAACTTATGATATGCATATATTATCATAGATGTGCTGATTTAACCAAGATGTTATCAGAGGAACATTCTTAAGTAATCATCCATGCGCTTGTACTTCACGTCCGGATAGAGACTTGACGCTTCTTCATCTTCTCCCACTTCATGATCAGTGAGACATCCTTCATAGAAAATATGATAAAAATGTCCTATTCCCGCTTGCTGTGAAATCTCCATGTCTACATATATAAGAAAAAACAAATACCATTCATGGGGTTGATGTATTACATCGGCATAAAGCCTGGGCCATTACACACGTCTAGCTGAAAATTATTATACAATGTCAAATTATGATTGGACTTACGTTCAATGTTGGAAAGGAAGTCTTTTGCAGTAATATTGGTTTTCTCCAATTCATATCCGGTTAGCTTTTCCCAAATCTGAACTAATTCAATATGAGTGAGAACGTTGTCCGGAGGCCTGACATAGACGGTTTTGTTCAAAGTTCGTGGGTCGTTTAGAGTTTTGGAAGTGTATTTCGCAATATCATCTTCATCCGCAAACACCACTGCGAAGATAAAACCATTAAAGTTTGAAAACTTATGAGGGGTTAATCTCTAAAATCTAACAAGTAAATAGCATAATGAGAAGAGGGAGTAATTAATGTTTTTACCTTTTACATTACCATCTCCGTATATATTAACTTCTTTTTTTGGAGGGAGTAACGTTTCCATCTGAGATAGGTTCCCGGCAAAATATGCGGCGAAGCAAGCGCCAACAACGTAAGTGTAAGGTATTCCGGCAGCTTCAATAGCCTGACGAACTTCCATTTTTTGGTCGAACGTTTCTCTTCCGGGCGGTAATGCATGTTCCATACGTGGTGGATCCATACCAAATTCAGATGGTATAAAGCGCTGAAATAATTAATTCATTTTAGATAAATCCATAACCATTCAAACTAGGGTAATTTTTTTAAATAGTCATTTTTAAGTTTTTGTCACAAAATAGTCTCCAAAAATAAAATGACCAAAATAGTTTTTTTTTTTTTGAAATTTTCAATTTTTTTACTTTTTTTTTGAAATTTGAAACCCTATCCCAAACCCACCCTTTTACTCTAAATCCTAAAGTCTAAATTAGTTAACCCTAAGGGTATAAATGCATATAAATAAAAAATTTAACTTTTAAAAAAACATATTTTGGTCATTTTTTTTCCTTAAAAATTATTTTTGTGAAGAACCAACTGAAAAAGTTATCTAAGGGAATTTATGGCGTAATTTTTCTTCAAACTACTATAATGAATATTTTTATTAAAGTTCTTTTGATTATGTTCCAAATATTAACTGACGTTTTAGATAGATAACATGCATATATATAAAGGATTTTTTTAATTTTTTTTTTTTACAATTGTTTAAAGTGAAAAAGAAACAAAAAGACTTTTCAGCAGTCTTTTAATTTCTCCGCATCGTTTGTTTTTTTGACTTTTAAGATTTACAGATTGACCAACTAGTTTCTCTACCTATTATTGTTAATCTTTACAGTCATACCTTGACATTACCAGCTTCTTTGATGGCTTGAACAAGCTTGAGCTGGACAAGGATGTTATGGCTACGGAAGTGAACGCCAGACATGGTGGAGACAACGACGTCTACGAGTTTCACGGCTGATAAGAGGCTTTGGTGGTCGGAAAAAGAAGCTTCGACGAGACGAGCGCCGAGTTTCTTGAAGGAGAGAAGGAGTTGGACTTTCTCGATGTCGAGACCAATCTCTGGTCGCTGCAGAACATAGGTCTCGTGACCTTCAGCCAAACACGCCCTTACGATTCTCTTCCCTAAGTAACCCGTCGCTCCCACCACCAAAACTCGCGTTTTCTCGCCGCTTTTGACCTCTCCCATTTTTCTCTCTATCTATGTGCTTTGTTAGAAGTGTCTCGCTTCTTGTGTTATATATGGGTTGAAACATGTACATAAATATATTTATGTGTGTGTACACCTTGTGTTCAAAAAAAAAAAAAAAAAAGGTGTGTGTATACCTAGTGTATTATTTTATGCATTGTAATTGACTAATTGGTAAGTAAACCTACTGGGGGTTGATATGATGCCTATATAATAAAATACTAGTACCTTCTCATTTGATTTTCCTTTAGATGAATAATATGTAAAAAGACATACGATTTGTTTCCTTTCAATGAATTGGCGTTATGCAATCCGCAACTAGTAACACAATATTTCATTTTCAAATATAATATCGATATGTAAATTACGAATCTGAACTTTTCTCAATAGATAATATATATACATGTATGGATTATTGTAGGCATCTCCTATATATTGGAAAAGAGAAGCATTTATAATAAATTTGTTTATACATACATTGACATGCTGCTGTCTCACAATAATTTCTTGTTTAGAATGCTGATATGACAACATCATAATAATTTAACAGTTAATGTGTTTTACACACTAATTTTTTTTTTAATTCCAGCGTGGACAATTATAATATGTTTACACACTAATTTTTTACACATTAATTTTTTAATCAGCTTATTTTAGTTCATGCATTTTAAGCTTTGTATTAATGAATTGAATTTCTCTTCGTGCAACTCTTGAATAATATCATTGTTGAAAAAAAAAATACAAAAATCATTAAGATTCGCATCAACTAAAATATTAGAATGAAAATATTTTTAAAAATTAAAAATTTTGTATCTCGCCGAACTTGGCCGTGTTCGAAGCTTTTGTACACGAAGGCAACAAGTAATTGTAATTGGTTATGAATTAAGGAAACTGAACTAAAAAATACCACACGCAAAGTTGGATTTTTAGTTTAGCCAAGTATTTCTTTTCTTTATAGAGTTTCAATATCATGCCAAAAAATTAGAAAATAGTCAGATTGCTAGAAAAAATCAGAAATCAGAAAAAAATTAAAAGAAAGAAAATTCGCAAAGTCGATTAAAAGTATTATTAAAGTGTGACTGAAGAAATTACATTATTTTCGATGCAACTCTAATCACTTTCACTCGATTATTTCGTGTTCTTATTATATTTACCAATATTTTTTACAAGAAAGTACACATTATTAGTTACCGACTACATCAATTTTGCAACATACCCATCAATATTGGAACATACCCATCAATATTGGCATGACAATCAACCATTTTTATTGCTATTCTTGAAGTATGGTACAATAAATATGTATATAAAATAAGGGTTTTTTCAAAAGTGACTCAAAACTTGAACTCAATTGCAAAACCAACCCATGGTTTTTTTGAAATTTTCACTTTCCCTTTTCACCCTAGAAGTTCAGATAATTCACGAAAATGCCATTACTTTTTTTTTTTTTGAAAATGATTGTATTACTATATCATCCTCATCTTCATCAAGTATTTACAATATTGTCATTGGCTTCAATACACCAACCACCATGAACAACCAATTTGAAGCTTTTAATGCTTCTAAAATCAACATCTACATCTTTATATACTTATTTCTTACACACACAAACTATTTTCCTTTCACTTTCTCTCTTATTACTTCCCAAAATCCCAACTTTTTGATTTTAAAATTTATAAACTTATTAATGTTACTAAAATTCATGATTCTTGGTCAAGAACAAGTATGTAACTTTCACTAA
>MU106711.1:79007-94121 GCA_012274485.2 Sinapis alba
AAAAAAAATCAAAATTTCAAAAAAAAAGAAATCTATTTTGGTCATTTTATTTTTTGAGGGCTATTTTTGTGACAAAAACTAAAAAAAGCTATTTAAGAGAATTGCCCATATTTAAATGTTCATACTAGAAAAAAATATACTATAATTTTTTAATACAATGTAAAATAAATAATCTAATCAATTATTTTTATGTGCGGGCACGGATCACTACCTAGTTGTTGTAAGTAATGCTACAGAGGGGTAGTAATAAAAAAATGCTATAGAGGCTTGATATGATCCACAAAAATTTGTTACGTAAAGGGTTGATATAGAGGGTTGATGTCATTGAAATGTAACCATTCCTTATGATTTAATATTATGAGTAACATAAATCATTAAAATTTGTTTGACATCATTTGTTTGGAGTTTGATGTAAATGTATTCAATTCATTACATCAGGGTTTAAAAGTCAATTTCAAACGGCCACCAAGAATTCCCCCTAATCGTCTTCATACATTGTACACACGTAATAAACGATCTCAACTTTCTAAAACGTGTCTACATTTATTATGTTGATCGAAGCAGAAATTATTTAACTGTTAATTATTGATGATTGGACATATGACTTTATAATATTGTGGTGTTATTATTATTTTATTATTATTATGGTGTTATTTAACCAAAACAGCAATGTTTCTGATAAAAAAAAAAAGAGAATTTTTTTTTTGTTATTTGAAACTCGTACAAAGATACTCGTTTAATTGAAGAAAGCCAATTGTTAAAGTAAACTCTGTAATAATATCATAATTTTTTTAATTATATATGATAATCACGTGTTGTAAACTAAGATATCTGCTTCTATTACCTCGCAAGATGCGTCTAGTGAGAAAATTCAACAAGCATCAATGTCTGCTAATGAACAAGTTCTTTAGAAAAGAAGTCCTAAGTTCCAAGCGGACCACACACAACAACGTAACTAAACATTCCCTTAGAGTCTACATTTTTCAACAGATTAGACAGATTTTCCCATTTAGCTAGAAAATTCTTACAACAAATAAAAATCTAAAAGAGAGCCTTTGTGATGATACACATGCAGATTCAGCAATCGTTGCTAGATTCTTATCACTAATCCGATCAGATAACCAACTAAGAGATGTATCTTCACATGCCACTCGTCCTCCATTATCACACCTGAATGTCACGGACTGATTTCTGGTCCCGACCCGTTCTTTCTTCAAAAAGTTGGGGCGTGACATGAAGCTCATATCCGAGAGTACCCAATATTGTTTTTATAACCACTAGAACAAAACATAGATTTAACTACTAAGATTTACGATTACGTAGCTGTGGTCGTAAAGTTACGACTACGTAACCTCGATTTTGCATTGAATGTGTTAATCGTCGTAATAGAGAAGTAACATTACGTCGATTTTACCACGTCGATTTTACAACTAAGCTACATCCATTAGTTTGTATATAGTTAGGGAGTAAGTTACGACTACGCATGAAAGTGGTTGAAAACGTGTTTATTGTTTGTGTGTATTGTTGGTGAATAAAGGTAGTTAAGTAGTAGTAAATTTTACCAAAAGTAGTTAAGTAGTAGTAAATTTTAATATAGTATATTCGTGACAAAATCTCTACCTACCAAATCTAAAAATTTCCTATAAATATGTTTTATTCTCACTCTTTCTAAAGATGCAAAAAATATATTTCAAAAAAAATGTCTCATAACAGCAATATCTATGAAGTTCGGAGTTGGATGTACGCACATAACGTCTGCTTTACTTTGATGTATATTACAACAATGTTACGTCTAACACATATTACATCTCTATTACGATGATCGGTCATTACGATGAATTAACCTCGAATAGCATTCGTCGTCCGCTTACGTTGATGTTACGTCGACGATTAGTGCATTACGATAAGCTAGTAACTACGATTTGTGTATCGTAGTTAAGTCGTCGTAATAGTGATTTAACTACGATTTAACCACAAAATTTATAGTCGTTAAGATCAAGATTTCTTGTAGTGAACACCCATTATATGAATTAAGTTAAAATTGATTAGTTTGTCGTACAACAATCAAACAAGAACATGCACGACGAACTAAATAACTTTAACCAGATAAAATATATTACAATACATGTTTAAAATATATTACAATACATGATTACCTTGTAATGAAAAAGACATTTACCTTAGGACCCCTTAGGGCATGATTAACCACAATCTCTTAATTGAGGTTCTTAACTCATGATTTGATATTTTTTTAACATTTTTCAGCTAAGAGACTGTTCTTATATCTATTATTTAAGATACGGTTCTTAGCTTTTCTTAGTTAAAAACTTGGGCCCCCTAATTTCTAATATATATTTAAAGTTTAGTCTTAGTTTATTTTTTTCATGGTTTAATATTTTTTCTTTTTGAAAATTATTATTTTTATTGTAATCTATTTTATAATGTTTTAATTTAAATCCTAAAGATTTTAATTATATATTTTATATAGCTGTTAACCTTTCAACCATTCAAATTATGATAACTAGTGAATAATTCATAGAAATAATTTATGTATATTTTTGTGCTGATCTTTAAGTTTTCTATTTTTGTATCATTTGATTTATATATAATCATCGTAATAATTATGTAAAAGATTGTATGATAACTAGATTTTTTAGTGATTTTAATTTTTTAACTTATAACTCATAATTTAAACCTTTATTTTTCTATGTAGGGAGAGAAATGCTTGAAAACATAAAGACAAATCACGCTCGGCTGCAACCATGTACAAGATAATTGACAAGTTTCTTTGAAACTGTCTCCTGTCTATGAATGAACTAAGATATGGAAGATACCAAAAAGGTTTCCAACAATAGTTAGAAGCTATCTCGACATCTTAATTCGAAAAATGTTTTCTTCGGCAATAGATATAAAATGTTTAAATATCAAAGTTTACGCATGATGTAAAACAATATATTTTTGTTTTGAATCTAATTTAACATTTTATTAAAAAAGAGTAAATTGGGTATATCTACGATGATTAAAGCTTGGATTCTCTTCCTTTTTTTTTTTTTTTTTTAAAGATGTTTAGAGTGGATCGTAACAGCGACATAATTTCCAACAAATATCATGTGACACTAAAACTGTATTTAATGATCCGATTACGTTTTGGTAGACCAAATTAGCTCGACACAGCTTTTCTTGTGAGTTCAGGATGGAACTTAATTTTCCATGAGTCTATTTTTCTCTTAACGGACTTTTAAACTACAGAGCTCGATCTTTAGATTGGAGTTTGAAGTGGGGTAAAACTTACCTTTACGACCAATAATACAATCTATGATTATCATCAGTTTTTTTTTTTAAAAAAAACAATCTTTTATTATAAAATATACTATTATAAACTTTTTGACCTTGAAAATTTCTTTTAAATAAGTTCAAAAGGACATATATTTCATGACTCCACGAGATTAGTCGGTGGATTTTGTTGAACTGAATTGTCAGGTGCAGATTATTCCAACATTGGACTGAGACTTGGTTTCTAAACAAAGATTATTCCGAAGTTTGCAATGTCTTCGCTTTTTTTCTTTCTAGAATGTCTAAATAGCTAGTTAGCTAACCGATTTCTAGAAACTTGAATATTTTCACGTAGCTTTTTTTCCTTTCTTACAAGGCAATTATTTTATTCTTAAATAAGAGATGGTTCGGGAAGCTAAATAAAAATAAAATAACAAAAATATAAATCTCTGTGAAAAGCATGTACAGTTAAAGTCATGCTGACCCTTAGAGTTAAAAAAATAAAAAATTTAAAATAAAGGAACCAATTGCGAGCCGCCACATGTCAGTGGGGCTCGCAAACAGTTCAAGCAGCCAACTCTTAGGGCATCTTTATCCCAAAAACTCTTTAAGGGTTTCTTATTTTTATTTTTTACTTTTTTCTGTTTTTCTAAAAAAAAAAAAAAAAAATTCAAACCAATCGCGAGTCGACACATGTCAGTGGGACCCGCGAACAGTGCAAGAGACGGTTCTTATTTAAGAGTTTTTAAAACCATCTCTTGCACTGTTCACGGGCCCTACATGTTAGTGGGGCCTGCGAACAGTGCAAGAGACCCCTTAAAAGACATAAAGGTGCTCTTATGAAGCCTAAATAAGCCCCTATTCTTCCTCTATTCTTCATCTATTTCTTCCTTTTCTCTCTAAGCACTCCCCTAAGCACCCCTATTAAAGATGCTCTCAGGTTTACAAATAAGTTACCTTATGTTTATTATTGTTTATAATGAGGTATACACTAACTGATATTTAAATGTACTTATGGAATAGTGATTGGTTATATTCATTTTGTATCATTTATTAAATAATTCTTTTCCATTACATTTACCACAAAAGGTAAATTCTTCTTGAACCCTTTTGTTGTTGTTTTAAAATGATTTTTACATCATGTTTTCATTCATTTTAAAACATCAATTCATACTTTCATAAAATTGGCTTATATAATTCTCTCTCTCTATTTGCTCTATCTTCTCACTAGAACTCTCCTAAATCAAAGAACGTCTCCGGTGGCCGGTGACTCTTGTCACCGGTCGCCATCCCTTTTGTTTTTTGGTGTAAGATAATTTCAATCGTAGATCTTTCTTCCGCTATGTCGGATCAAATTTTCGCGGTGGCGAGTTTAGGTTTTTCTTCCATCGCGGATGTTGTTTACCGGCATGTCCGGACCTGCTGCTTCCCTCTTTCGCAATTTCGTTTCTATCCCACTTGCTTTAATCTGAATTTCTTATCCTTTGATTATCTTCAAAGTTTTTTCCTACGAGTCTAAATCTTGCTCCTTTGAAAGTTGTTTGTCTATGATTTTGGAGTAAAGTCTCTCGGATGGAAAAGATAATGAAAGTGATGGAATTATTTTAATCGATGTATGAGAGTTTCAGTAGAGTTGGCATCTCTTGTAGATGGTCCAACAAAGTTACTTCTATAATTCGATTAAGGTTTCTTAGTTTTAACAATTGAAGGACTAGAAGTTTCTGATATAAAGCGGTGGTTTCTGGCGAAAGATTGAGTTCAAGGATTATAAGACATAGAGAATGGAGTGTTGAGGATGAGAAAGGATTTTGCTTTGGCGTCTGATTGATTGGAATTACCGGAGGGGAAGGCTGGAGTTACCGGAAGGGATAGATCGGTGGAGCCGGTGAAACCAAAGCGTCAAGTTGCATGGTTCTCAATCGACACGTGTTTTTTATTCTCTGTTAAGCTTCCACGTGTTTGTTTATGTAATATTTGTAATAATGTGGTGCTTTCTTTTGTGTATCCTTGACTCTTGGGAATAAAAATGGTTGACAAAAAAAAAAATGCAAAATAAAATATATTTATAATATTGTCCAGAAACACACACATATATATATACATATATATATATTTTAAAAAGCAGACAATTCATTATAAACAAACAAAGCATGTAAATTTTATCTTTTAATAATGATTTTTCTTTTAATATATTAAATTTCAATAATTTAGAAACTAAGGTTATTCTTATAATTTCCTTTTATTTAAAATAACTAAAGAATTTTAAAAAGTCTTAAATTGCCTTAGATCTCGTAATCTGTAGACATGACACTATGTATAGTGTTAGTTAATGAACTAGCAGCCTAGTTATGCGCTAGAGGGTGGCAGACAATATTGAAATCTTGAAACTTTTTTTATAATAGTTAATTCTTTCAATTCCACTGAAAAACTTGGCCATGCTATTGAGTTTTGAATCATTGAGATTAGGTTCTCGCAGCCAATTCAAAAATGTGGACATGTTAAGCATTGAAGCATGCTTTGCATAACTCATATAAGTACTTCTAGCTTCATATGTAAGATGAGACGAGTCTCCTTTGATTCCTAAGCCCAAAGTTGATTCTGTCTTGAAGACTCTTTTCACATCTATCATCAAAAAAAGGTATGACATCGGAGGGCTAGCGTGTGACACGCATATTTCCGTTATCCTCTCGTAATTTTTTGTATGATTAAAAAAACTAGCGAACGCTTTCATGCATAAAATAAAAATGAAATAAAAGACAAATGATCTCCTTGACTTTTAATCCCCTCTTAAGGACAATGATGCCTCTATAATGACCATTCATAATTACATGATACTTAACATATGTTATAAAACGCATTATCCAGTTAATCCAGATTGTTGAAAAAACCATCTTATGCATAACAACTCTTATAAATAAGATAAAAAGAGAATCTCATAATGGAAGCTTATCTACTCGTCTCAAAATATGGAGAAAAAAAAAATCTACATATAGTTTTCCAGTTGACTGTGAACCATAGAAATATCTTATTTTGTTTTCAAAATAGAATAATTCTCTCAAATTGCACATTTTTAAGTTTTTGTCACAGAAATAGCTCTCAAAAAAAAATGATCAAAATAACATTTTTTATTTTAAAAATTTCATATTTTAATTTTATTTTTTTAAACAAATTTGAAATTCTAATCCCAAAACTCCACTACTTAACTCCAAGCCCTAAGTGTAGAATAGTTAACCCTAAGAACATAAATGTATATTTATCTTTTTTAATAAAATATTTTGGTCATTTTTCTTTTTTGTGTACTATTTTGTGACAAAAACTTTTTTAAATCTATTAATTCTAAAGTATTTTTCTTTAAAATATCGTTATGTCTACACAAACATGACTTCGTCAAATAAATCTATTCAGAAAACAAGCAAATTGAACCACTGATGCAACTAAGAGAATAAATAAAACTAGAATATTTACGTGATGGTTTGTTGTTGACGTAAAACATAATTTATATTTAAGATATCGTTATCACTATGTGTATGCACATAAATATGACTTGTTCAAACAGGCAAACATTTAAAGAGAAAGAGGTTTTAATTAGGTCTTCGTGACCCTATTTCCACATTTTGAGTAATTTATAATTCTCGTATACACGTACACACTGAGTTTAATCATGTGCGTCGTTGTGTTTAATTATGGGATAAAACCAAATATTACCAATTAATCATGTGAGTAAAAGTAAAAGATAACACACACAAACCCAAATAAAATTACTGACGCAACTTCTAATATAGTGAAAAAGTAATATATATATTATTTGTTTTTTTAATTTGGTGAAAACCAAAAAAAAAGGTATATAACCGTGGAGAAAAAATGGGAGAAGGAAGGAAGGAGTCCTCCTGGGATAAATTTTTAAAAAGGAAGAAAAAAGTGAAGAAGTCATCTCCTTCACACACACACATTTTCCTCGTCCGTTGGCGTTGATGCTGCTGCTGCAACCGTAATGGATATACAGGCTCGAATCCATCAGGTCGAGATCCAACTGTCCCAACAAAATTTAGATTGGTCACATATTCAGTTATCAACGGTAGAACAAGACAAAATGCTTAAACGGGTAATATATTTTTAAATATATACATTATAGTATAATTTAAATAATTAATTTTTAATATATTTTAACTAATCAAATTAATTCATTAATTACAGGTTGTCTCAAAGAAAAAGGGACGGATGGTCGGACTCGGCTCGGTTAACGATGTTCCACAGGCGAGAGCAGGTCATGTGACTGCAAGAGACAAGAATGCTCAGCTCCAGATAGATTTGTCAGCTGTCAACGCCGTCATAGCGGAGAATAAAAATTATATTTTGGGCATGGCGTCAATGTTCGATCTTATTGCAGAGACAAACCCGATGTATGAGCAAATGTGGAACCAAATCCGTCCGACCATAAACCCCAACCGCACCATAGAGGAACATGCAGATCTAGAGGGACGGATCGAGCACCGTAGTTCTGAGCTTCGGGATGACATTAATCTTTAGTTTTTTTTTTTAATTTTGTAATTTTAATATTGCATATTTAAATATTTTAATATATTATTAGTTTTTTATTTTTTATTTTTGGTTGTTAAATTATTTTTAAAGAATTACGATTTTCATTTTTGGTTATTGAACAAAATAAAAAAATATTTTTTAAATTTAAAAATAGTTTTTAAATTTAAAAATATTTTTAATAAATCGAAGTTAATTCGTAGTAAATATTTTTGACTTTAGATGTACTGTAGTAAATATTTGTATGACGAATGTACTTTGACTGTTGAGGGTAAATCGTTGTAACCATTATGTCTATCTAGCCTTGTACTTACGACAACTGCTTTATACGTCTATTTACTTCAATGTATATTACAACGATGTTACATCTAACACATATTACGTCTCTATTACAACGATTGGCCATTACGATAAATTAACCTCGAATAGCGTTTGTCGCTCTAGTAACTACGATTTGTGTATCATAGTTAAATCGTCGTAATAGTGATTTTTTTAAAAGATATATATTAATATTAATACGAAACAACCCAAACGGGGATACAAGATTCGATTACATGGTTGATTTGAACAAAAGTTCCCGAGTAAATCTATTACTAAAACGAGTTTCGCCCACCCACTAAACCCGGCATGTTCCGCTAATCCATTTTTCAATCTTCTCGAGAATCTGTTACAGTTCTCCACCTTCGACGATGACCTTAGATAAATGAGGTTCTCCTCGTTGCCTCGGATACCGGGACTATCCTTGTCGTCTCTGGGGTAGCTAGTTCCCGATGATCGCCTCAAACCATTATAATTGTCTCTGTCAATGAACGCCCAAATGCCATAGAAGGATGGTAATGAACACAAACCTTAGAAAATCGCTCCCGCCCAAATGCACAACCTCCTACCGCATCAACAACCAGGGAGAGGAGACCAAAGTCTTCAAACCCAAACCGAACTAATACAAAGCGGATACGAGCTGACTGCAATGAGTTGAAACCAATACGCTACTCCAAAATCTGCAAAGCGAATGCAAAGTAACATTGCATGTTCGAACAACAGAGCACGGCCCTGGGATATGTTACGATGCCAGAAGATCCACCGAGGAAAAACAGACTCCTCAGACAGGAGAAGCCTATAGAAGCCTCGTCAACCGCCTTCTCCCAGAACAGGAGAGAGGTAAACTTTAATGTAAGAAGGAAGGATCGGTGGCACGAAACCAACCACACCAATACGAACCAGCGCAACACCACCAGAGAGATTTGTCGACATAACCCTCGCGGAGCACCAGAACAACTCACCGGGAAGAGGAAGGAAGATCAAGAAGGGGTTAGCAGAGTCGCATCGAGGAGGCCATAGACGACCGCCATCGACATCGCAGCGCTACTTCCTCAACACGCCAACACCAAGGGTTCCGACACACGCCAACAACCCTAGCTAAACGAGCCTTGAGCTAAAGGGAAACTCCAGAGTTCTTTAGGCAGTAGCAAGCAAAAACCTCGCCAATCCAAGACGCCAAGGTAGAGTTGAAGATTTTCTGCTACACGCCTCTCAACCACCGCGCGAACTGGGGGAGCAAGAAGACTACCCACCGGAGCAGAGTAGAAGAGACAACCTAACCTCCTCACGCGCAATCAACTCTACAAGAATCTAAAGGCGCTTCCTGCCAAACCCTAAAATCCGACCTTACCTGACTGTAACCGCACCCTCTCGGCGTCTAAACTCCAACAACCTAGCAAACAAAACCGAGACCGGAGCTCCCCTGCAGCAGAGACGAAGACGACGGGTCTCCAGAGGCAGAGCGACGACAAGGCAGAGAGAGTGGAAGAGACGACGGTAAAGCAAAAGAGAAAACAAGGAGACGAGGGAAGAGGAGTAGCCTCCGGTACTGGAGCTTGTGCTCACGCGCCGTCCGTACTGGAGCGAGTAAGATCTACTTGCGGTGAATTCTCGAGAGAGGAAAGGAGGAGAGAGACGAGCAGTGAGTTTGTTCTGTTCGGTCTTGTTGTAATAATGATTTAACTATGATTTAACCACAAAATTTGTAGTCGTTAAGGTCAAGATTTCTTGTAGTAAACACCCATTATACGAATTAAGTTAGAATTGATGAGTTTGTCGTACAACAATCAAACAAGAACATGCACGACGAACTAAATAACTTTAACCAGATAAAATATATTACTATACATGTTTAAATATCCAACCCAAAGTTCCTATACAGGGCGTGCTTACCTTGTACTAGCCGTGATTGACTCAAAGCCGTGTATCTTTCTTGGTTACTCACTTTATCTAAGTGTCTTCCTTTGTCTGGAACCTTCTACATCTTGTGTCTTTGTCTCTCGGCATGTACACTTTATCGAAACCACTTTTCCTTTTCAAACCTTGACCTCGTCACCAACCAAGCTCAAATCAGCCTTCCCTACTTGGTGCCCGCCAGTCACCAAAATCTCGGTTCCGCCACTATCTCCTCCATCTTCAGCAATGCCCTCAGGTTTGATTCCTTCACCTCTTGAAACTACACTGACAACACCCTCTATTCCATCTTCTATGTCACCTACAGTGCATGGAACAAAGAGTATTGGTGGCCTCAATCCTTCTACATCAGGAACCTCTGTGGAACAAGCTACAACTTCTCCAACAGCAGCACCAACAAAGAACAAACACAAGATGCAGATATGAGCGAAGAATCAAATCTTCAAATCATTTAAGAAGTTCTCGTTCGTAATCTGCAAGACAACACTCCTACCATTTGATAATGAACCAAAAACTCTCTTACAGGCATTATAAGATGAAAGATGGAGTGGCTCTATGAGTGAGGAGTTTGACTCTCAGCTTCGCAATCAGAATTGGAGCCTAGTTCAATACAATCCCAAATACAACTTGGTCGGTTGCAGGTGGGTTTACAGAATTAAAAGGAGACCTGATGGAACCATAGAATGGCGTAAATCACGTTTGTGTATCTTTCTTGGTTACTCAAAGTCAACACAAACTTGAGCCAAATCTAGAAGTTCCTATACGGCACAAAGTTGGCATACCCGTGCAACTTAGGCTTTGACTTTGGCTCAAGTTTGTGTTGATTATATGGTTTGATCCTTGGAAAACATAGACATCTGAAGGTATATAACTTCATCTAGTTTGGTTTGGTATCAAACAGCTTTTCGTAGGCAGTAAAGAGGGAGAGCGTTTGTGTTGGTTGTTGATTGATCAAATACACTGCTGCGAGTGCATAGGTCCAGTAAGCTGGAGGTATTGAGGCGTGGGAGAGCAGAGAAAGCACTGTTTCCACGATATGGCGGTATCTTCTCTCAGAGAACCCGTTGTGCTCGGGTGTGTGTGGTGTTGTTGTGAGATGGGACACTCCGTTTGTTGCAAGAAGATCAGACAATGCCATGTACTCCCCGCCATTATCAGTACATAGAGTGATCAGCTTGTGCTGGAAACGAGTTTTAACAAGTGATTTCCATCTGGTGAAGATATGTTTGACGTCAGACTTGCGGCGAAGGGGGTAATACCAGATGTAGTGAGAGAAGTGATCAACAAAGATCACATATTATTTAAAATTATCAATGGATTCAACTGGTGAGGTCCATACATCTGAGTAAACAAGTTCCAAGGATTTGGTTGTGCAAAGAGATGAGTTTGTAGAGAAAGGGAGTTTATGAATTTTGTTTATTGAGCAATCAACACAATGAAAAGATGACAAAGAGCTTGAAGCAAAAAGCATAGAAGGAGAGACAATAGTTTTTAAAATAGGAATAGATGGGTGTCCTAATCTTGAGTGCCATGTAGAGAAAGGGAGTTTATGAATTTTGTTTATTGATCAATCAACACAATGAAAAGATGACAAAAATCTTGAATCAGAAAGCATAGAAGGAGAGACAATAGTTTTTAAAATAGGAATAGATAGGTGTCCTAATCTTGAGTGCCAGATTGAGAGAGGACTTTTAAGTGATGTGGAATAAGCTGAAGGAAGTTGTGAATCTCGGTTTGGCCACACGTATCCACCATCTTCAGTCTTTCCTCTGATCATTTGAGTCCCCGATTTGAGATCCTTGACCTGAAACAAGTCTGGAAAAAATTCCACAGAGACATTGCTGTCATTACACAGTTTTGTGAACTGATAGTAAGTTCCTCGCAATACTCGGAACATGCAAAACATTTTGTAACTTAAGAGGACGAGCAGCAAAAGAAAGTAGAGAGGAAACAGTGTTGGCAATTTCTAGTCCCATGCCTTTACCAATCTGAACTTCCTCACCACCAGTGTATGAGGTGTGAACGACAGGTTGGCAAGATCGGAAGTGAGGTGATGAGAGGCGTCTGAGTCAAGGAGCTAGGAGCTAGGAGGGTGTCTCCGGTGCTTGCATCATGGCGTTGTAAGCTTGTGGTGGCTGAGTGTAGTTATGATTGTTTCCCTGGTGTGATGAAGATGATGCTTGGGAAACAAGACTTAAGCGGAACATGGGACATGGCTTGACATTGTGTCCTTGCGTTCCGCAAGCTTGGCATCTGCCCTGGTAGGGATGGGAGAACCTTTGACCTCCATTTTTTTTGTTATGGTTTGAGTGATATACTCCATTGTTTTGACACCAATTAGTAGGTCGTTGTTGTTCATGATTTGCAGTGATGGGAAGCTCCTGAGAAGGTTGAGCCAGTGTAGAGATAGTGAGTTCCCGATTGATTAGCTTCTCGTGGAGCTCTGCGAAAGCAATAGGAGTATCACGGCCCTGAACCAACTCAATGATGGTCTTGTAGTCATCATTGAGACCATCAAGGACGATATCGATGAGACCCCCCGAGTCTACTGGAGTTCCAAGGAGAGCAAGTGATCAGCCTTAGCCCTGATCAGCTGCATGTACTCGTCAATCAATTTTGAGCCTTTGACACTCTGTTTGAGTTGTTGCTTAAGTTGGTTGATGTGTCCACGAGATGGATTGGCATCCATAGAAGCCAGCAGAGTCCAAGCTTCTAGTGTGGTGGCAGCAGTTACGATGAGAGGTTGATGAGCAACTTTAATGGATCCCATGATGGAGTTGTAGAGGAGACTGTTTTGGCGTCTCCAAACAGTAAAAGCAGGATTTGCTTCTTTGCTGCCTGCAGAATTGAGAATGGTCTTCGGCGGTGGGATAGAGGTGGAGTCAATGAACTTCAGGAGATCATAGCCACGGAGAAGTGACTTGACATGAGAACTCCAGGTGATGTAGTTGCTCGAGGAAAGTTTTGTCACATTGATCATGTTGACAGAGAAAATCGAGTTCAACGGGGCAGCGGTGTTGACTAAATCAACAGAGGTTTCAGACATGATGTCATATGCGTGAGAAGGAAGAAATAGATAGGAAAAAAGAAGTTTAGAGAGATCTTGGAAGGAGGAGCTCCGATACCATATAGGTTTAGGGTAAAAGATGTATTATTGTATATTCACAATGTTAAGAGTTACATGATATATATGATACAATGTGAAAATTCTAAGAGAATGTTTACATCATAGATGAGAATATGTGATTGATATCTTGAGAGATATGTCGTATCACTATAGAGCCAAGAGAAAGCCATTTCATGCAGTGGTTTGCTTCTTAAATCAGGACGCATTTTGGTGAGGGGATCACAAATATCAATAGTAGGTTCTGATGGCGTTAACCTCGACAAAGACTTAAATAATTACTCCCTGCCCCAAGGATACTCAATTAAGTATGCAACATATTCAACCATTTCAACGTTCCGAGCTGCCATTTTGAGATGTTTGTTACCATTGACCATCTACAAGGAAAAAAAGAGCGAGGGGCAGCTTCTTCCATTCAGACATAGATGGTTTTCCAGCATTTCAATAACTTGAAATACGGTTATGTCAAGATCTGAAGTTTTAAACAGTTGTTTCCACATTGTTTAACCTGTGGAAACATTTCTTGTCAAGTTGATGTCACCGTCTTTGTTAACAAAAGGTCAGCAGTTTAAGCCAGTGATGTTGCAAAATTAGTAAAATGAAAACCGCAGAGGGTTGTTTGCAAATAAAAACCAGGATTCATATTTACGGACTGTAAATAGTTTTTGACTGAGAAGAGTATGTATGATTTTTGCGAAGTTGGAACATCGTGTAACAAGCAACTCAAACAAATAGCCAAATTGAAAATTAATCATTGATAACAATTCTGGCGTACCTTGAAGGGAAATTACAATTGAGACAATGATATTAGCTTTGAAATATATGTTCAGACTACGACCAGTTAGGTAGTAGGAAGCGACAAACAATCTTTTTGTTAGCAAAGAGTTAGAAGCAACCATTTCTGCCATCTCCTCAACGGATCTCTTCTTCGGATTCTGTGTCTGAAACTGCAATTTGGAAAGTGTAATAGACATAAATTAAGATCGTTTGACATGCAAATGAAGAGGATGGTTATGATAAATGAAGAGGACTGATTTAATAATATCGAGTGTTTGCCATTAGACTGTTCATGTTTTTGGAAAAAGGTTTATGAATCCAACCAAATATAAGTTTTTTTTTTTTTTTTGATCAAACCAAATATAAGTTATTGCATCAAAAATCCTACTTAATAATTTCAATTAAGGCACTGTAAATATATGTTCGATAGCAAGAATTTTGGAAACAAATACTTGGTAACTTCCCCCAAAGTTGTGATTGATTGTGAATCAATTTAATTCAACTTCAGCGAGCTTAAAGAATGATATTACATGCGTATCAAGGTGGATATCTTGCTGGATGAGCTTGTCTACGGGTTATCTGCTTCGTCGTCGATTGGCTCCGCAATTGGGAGATCATATTTGAAAATTTTATTTTGCAATGTAAATTTATTCGACGGATAAGTAGATGATTTTCTCATAATAATTTTCAACATAAGAAACAAAAAACAAAGTGGAAGAGACACCAAAGATTCTTATATTTACTCATGATTTCGAGCATTGTGGGTATTGGAGAAAGAATAAGTGATTCGGTTGGCAAGTTTTTGTGGGTAATTTTTCATTTACTAATTTTTTTTAAATCATGTATTGGCAAAATTGCAATTAATTAAATTGACAAAACTATTGTTAAACTTTTTTTTTGAATGTATGTAATATTTATTCTGTCACAACCTATATTACATCAATCAACCATTTTTATTCTGACTTCTGAGTTTTTTAAAAAAATCAAAGAATAAGATCTAAAACTGCTTAAATTTTTTGTTGTGGTCCTTTAAGTTGGAGATGAACCTTGTCTGGTCCCAAACCAAGTAATCAAACCCTCCTCTAGGTATTTATGACCCTTCCCTTGAACTGATAAAAGCTTGAGTCTAATGGTCTTGTCCACAAACTTGATCAGACAGTTCACTTCCCTTG
>MU106712.1:0-71221 GCA_012274485.2 Sinapis alba
CTCGTGACGATGATGATGCGAGAATCCAACGGCTGTGGAAGCAAATGATCGGAGAAGATGTTGAGAGTGAGAAAGCTGAGCTTCAATGATCGGAAGCTGATCGATAGGAGTGGCTACTCTCAGACATGCCACATGTGCAGACAATAATTGCTCGAACATGGGATGTGTCGCTATCTCTCCTTTCATCTCTCTATTTTGCTCCGCCACTAAGGCTGCGTCTCCGATCATACCTAACTCTGCTTCTTGCATATTCTTGATCGAAGGCGGAGCTAGTTTGTCCTGAGAACCTTAGTTATTGAACCCGATTAAGCTCATAGACAGAAGAGAGAGAGAGAGACAGAAAGATATTAATCAGTAGGAAGAAATCAACGTATTTAAAGTTGTCCTGATTTCTTTCCCCTTTATTTTTATTTATAATATATTCTCATATACACATATTTTAAAAAAAAATAAAGATGTTTTTTTATTAACGTGAGAGTATCGCAGGCCTATAAAAAGACTCATACAGTAGATGGATTGAACATGAAATGTGTTAACGTCTTAGCTCTTTTCTTTTACCAACTCGACCACACTGTCTCGAACAAAGTTAAAGATGTTTCTAAGCGAAACTCATAAATCTCTTTTTAGGTTATGAATATGAATATATAGAGTGAGTTTAAATCGCTGATAAAAAAAAAAAAGTGAGTTTAAATCATTTCCCCATCATATGATATTTTCAGAAGAGCTATTAGCTCAAAATTATCTAAACAATGTTTTGGATTTTGATCAGACCGAGAGGACTTGTCCGACCATTCCATACTATAATGTTTTTAGTTCTGATTAGCTTGTATTAACTTTTAATATTCTTTTAACGATTTTGTACAGTCCAAATCAAAATTTGAGATATACAGTTTACATAACATTATATAAATATGATAAAACACTCCATGCTAAGTCTGTTTGTCATTGTATCAGAAAGTCATGAATATGTAAATGTCTTTGTAAGTTTTAACCTTTTTCCAAATATATTGAGAATAAGTATTCTTCACTGATTTAGAAAGTTTATTGTCATCTTCTGCTAGTAATAATATTATTTAATATGATTAAAATAGTATCAATTTTCTAACAATGTTATTAATTTTGTGAGACTAAGATATTAGAATTATAATCGTTATAAAAAATAAAAATAAATAAAATATAAGAAAAAGATGCGAAAATAGTTATATAGTGTTCTCTGTTAAAATTTTTCTCTCTTATTAATATAAATATGGAAACCATTTGAATATTGTCTCAGTTCAGAACAGAAACATTCTGATAGAAAATTAAATATGTATATAAATTGGGATATCTAGTTTATATAAAAGTGTAGAGAACTGAAAAAAACAACTGAATATATTCAGAATTCATTATCTGAGTTTTACTAATTTAAAAGTTACTAGGTGACCCTGCGAATTTGTAGATATAAATATTATATAAATATAATATATTATATATGCAATACCATAAGTTTTTAACAATAATTAATTAGACAGAAATTGGAAAATACACGCGTCCCACGAATAAAAAAATGATATTTTCCTTTCTTTATTTGCGTAGTTAGTTAGAATAAACCTTTTGTTTTACGCAACGAAATCAAAATATTCGTCTAATGTGAAAAAGCCGAAAGAAACAAAACAAAGAGGGACATAGTTGGTCGCAACAAATAACAATGGGACAGTATTATCGTGATTTAAGACATCTCACATCTGAAAGAGTGTGTGGGCCCTCCTTCCCATGAAAACTACTTCTCAACTTATATAATGCAACAACCATTACAAATTATACAATACTCCCTCCGTTTCATATTAGTTATCATTATATAAAATAATAATTCATTTTAAAATAAATGTCATTTTAGAATTTCATTGTAAAATTCATTAATAAGATTCTTCACTTTATTTTTTTATTAATTAAAATATGGTTAGATATATACAAATCATATGTGTCTTTAATATGTGTGTATAAACCTAGAACGACAAGTAATATGAAACGGATGGAGTACTCAGTAATTAACAAATGGAAATTTTCAAAGTCTGGACTCACCAATACGTAATAAACAAAATGTTTATTTCAATTAAAATCATTTCTCTTATCATAAATTATATTCTTGTAAAAAAAAAATCATACACAATTTATCAATTTTGTTACTTATAAACAGAGACTTGGTTCACTTTATTTAAATACATAAGAATATATTTTTATTAAAATATTAGATAAAATAGTTGGGTAGGATATTGAATTTTGTTCAACAAATTAAAACTATTGTAGTCTAAGAAGTATTGAATTAATAAGTGGAAGAGAAGAAGCTGATGTGGGGTGTTAAAATGTAAATTAAGGTGTTGAATCATTTTTCCATTGTAGATATATAGTCTAATAACATGGCTTCATTTTATAAATTTCTTTATGATGGTTAAATATTAAGACTTCTAAAACTTTACAGAGGGGATTTATTTTGTGTTCCAGACAAAGGATGCTGAAATATTTTATGCATATGCTTGCCAATATATTAATTTGACAAAAGAAAAAACACATTTTCGTTTTAATTTTGATAGGAAAAAGGTGTAGAGCAACGAAACTGAATGACTTAACCAAAAACAAAAGTTTAACATTGTTTGGAAATTTGATCTTTCCATATACAGTTTTAAAACAGTAGAATGCCAAAGGAAAACATCATATCATTTCATTATAAGTTAAACCATACACCCCCAAACCTTACAATGCCACATAATAAAGTCAAATAAATAAAAACATATTATGCATGATTACAAATATATCATATACGTTTACAAGATTTTCCACATGGAGATGGAGATCGTGAAGGTGAAGGAGAAGGGGAAAGAGAAACAAGATCAAGAAACTTGGGATCGATACGACGGTACGTGAAGTATGCAAGAGGTGTAGTACAATAAAAATGGCATGTGTCGAAGCAACGTTTATAATTTTGATACCTAGGCAGACATTTCTTAGTCATGCAATGTTTGATGCATGAATCTCTATCGAGCGAGCTTCTACCTAACATTTTCTTTCCATCAGAACTCTTTGAAGAGATCTCTTCACCGTTTAAGCAAATAGCACTCATTAACATAGCCACCACTATGAATAATATTATCATCTTCTCATTAATTCCTTTTGCAGCCATTTTTTTCTTTTTGAACAATTGTTTTTTTCTTTTAATTTGCTTTTTGATTAAGAAGGAATGGATTGTGGGTTGCTTTAGTATGGGTTTTTGAGGAACTTATATATGTGTTTGTAAACCTATTTTTGTGTATTACTAACAAATTACTAATTAGAGGTTTTTCTATTCTTGCTTTGTATTTTCACTACTGTCAATGATTTATTAACTCATTATGTTTTTTTCTTGGATTTTACCGAGTGAAACAGAGGTGGCAATTACTGATTTATTGTTTTTGTATTTATTTTCCAGTATTGACAGATTGTTTATTATAGATAATTTTGATTGGTTACGATTAAGTTTGCTATGTTTTTTTTCTTTGTTAGATCCTATGTATTTGTGTATGACATTAATCAGAATGAACTGTAATCAATAATGTTAGAAAAAGGAACAACTGACAAAATAGGCCAAAACTTTTATAGTTAACTATTTACAATTATTGGGTTATAATTATCCTTAAGTTAAAAAAATAAATAAAGAGTAAAACATATAATTTTAGATGTCTTATGTATATTTATAACACTATATTCTTATTTTATTTAAAATTAATATAATTTTCTTAGTATATCTTATGAACTGATATAATTCGTTTGAGTATATTATATAACTAAAAAATAACAAATATAAATTTCTTTGAATATATTTGGTATATATATCAAGTTCCATGGTAAGTTGGTTGCAGAAAAAGTGAAAAACATACAAAGAAAAAGGTATGTGACTACATGTAGAATATGAGTTTTTTTTTTTTTTTTTTGGGGTGCAAATGTTAAAATTCATACCATTTTCTGAGTTTTACATTGTGCAACACAACTTATTGGAGATACAAATAGAGAGAAGAGGAGGAGAAAGTACAAGAAAGAGGAAATAGAGCAAAGAGCTAGGGAAGCAGATGTTAACTAAACGGATCCACAAACCAGAAATACACCTCTAGGGAGAGAGTGAGCCAACGCTTGATTCAGAGCAACGGAGAGCAGCCTATCCCTCATGGAACGGTCAATCACCTTGAAGAAAGCATGGGGGGAGATAATGATACGTCCCTGAAAATACGAGCGTTTTCTTTCCTTCCACAGGTTGTACAACAATGAGCTGAGACACGTGAGGCCTTAAATGTTCTTGCAGAGAGTAATGACTGCATTGAGATCTAAAGGAGGCGATGTGATAAACCTTACTCAAAAGCAAGCCCACACAGCAGAGGCAAACGGACAAGAAAAGAACATATGCTGGTGAGATTCTTGGCCAGGAGAGAGAGCATAAAACACAAGAGGCCAGAACAGACATGGCGCCCCCGAGATATTAGACTGTGGCGAGTTGGTAACCTGTTAAGGAAAGTTAACCAGGTAATGAATGAACAGCGTGGTGTTTCCTCCTTAAACCAAACAAACTTATGCCACAACAGAGTGGGAGAATGATCACGAAGCATCTCCCATGTGGATTTTGGAAGAGAAACTGTTAGTTAATCCTCCCACCTCCATAGACGACCTGTGGTGGAGAGAACGATCTGAAGTATCTTTTGCATCAGAAGCTGTGGGAGGGGTGATGGTGGATAGAACGATCTGAAGTGTTTCTGCATCATCCGACCTTGCTGGTGGCATGCAAGAGCCAATTTCCATTACAAACCGCAGAGGCAACGCTCGCGGTAGTCTTAAGTCACTCTTAAATCCTGAGAGATCACTGAGAACAGCAGCTTGCAAGTCCGAACCAGTAGATTATGAGTTATTTTGTTCAAAAACGTTTTTGTTGAAAGTTGTTATGAAATGTTATTGAACAGATATAGTTTTACGTTGTATAGTTGTTCTGCTAGTTTTCTTGTAAATTTATATGGAAAAGTTATTTATAGTTGACCCTTCCACTACATAATCCAAAAAAAGAGAACCAAAACATTACAAATTACTGCACCGTTGCTTCCAAACTTAACCATGACATGATGAATAGGTCCAAAGACCAACCACAGCCGCGAGAAAAGAGAACATTAAAGATACAAAAAAGCTGCGGGAAGCAAGTAATATTACGCTAACACTACTACTACAACAAACAACATGGCCAGAACATGAAGAAACAGAGAGAGAAAGAGAAGCCTTGCTTCTCCATTCAGAAACCTTTTTCGATTCAATCAACTACGATTACTTTCCGAGGTCTTCCAAGTTTTGGTTTTGTTAATGCTTTCTGCTTACTCTGCTTCACTTTCTTCCTTCTTTTGGTTCCATACATACGCCAATCATCATCATCATCGTCATCTTCTTCTTCCTCACTAGGATCAGAATCTATGTATTCACCATCATCTTCGTCTTCATTATAATAAACCTTCCGAGAGGCTTTCTTAGGTGCAGTTCTGGGTATATCATACACAGGGAACCCTGTGAATCCTGATCTGTATAAATCATGGACTGTGAATCCTCTTGGTACTGGGAACTTAGCCGTCTCTGCGAATCCTATTGGATAGAAACCCCAACAGCAATAGTAACTATCTTTTTCAGTAACTGGAGGTGGAGATGGAACTTTCACGGCCTGGAAAGCTCTCCTGCAGCTCTTTGTTTGACACTTAAGCACGCTTTCCTCGTACAAGTTGGGATACTCGTAGAGCACGAAGCAGTATGGACATGTCGTCCAGAAACTTGGAACCTTGGGGTTAGAATCTGAACTCGGAGTCTGTTCAGTATGTTGGGTTTGGTTAGGGACCCCAGTTGGCTGAGGAGGAGATGGATTAGTAGAGGCCACTGGAATTGGAGAGGGAGTAGTAGAGACCGCTGGAACCAGAGGTGGGGTCGTAGAGACCCGTTGTGGCTGGAATGATTGACTTGAATTGAATATAGGAGGCAGTGAAGAGGGACCACCAGAGGCTTCAGGTGGCTGCAAGTGACTGGCTGATTGAAATGCATGATGTGGTCTATGAGTCACTGGCATTGGCTTAGACGTTGTAGGCTGCTGAGATACCAGAAATGCGTTAGATGATGCCGATGGTGGGTGAGGCTGAGATACCGGGATCGGCCTAGAGGTCGGTTGTGGCTGAGATACCCGAAATGGGTTAGATGATGTCTGAGGTGGCTGAGATACCGGAAATGGGTTAGAGGTCCGCTGCGGCGGCTCAGACACCGGAAAGGGGTTAGAGTTCAATGATCGTTGAGACACAGCAGATGGCTTAGAGGTCGTTGGTGGCTGAGACACAGCAAAAGGCTTAGACTTTTGCGATGACTGAGACCCAGAGAAGGGCTTAGAGGTAGCTGGTTGCTTCGACACAGCAAAAGGCCTCGGTGCCTACATGAAAAACCAATGCTTTAATTCATACACATGAAAAATGTCTGTCTACATACTAAAGGTTTCTCTTTATACCTCACGAAGACCCGTCCCTGCAAGAGGGTTAGAAGATGGCTGAGACATTGGGAATAGCTTAGAGACAGGCTGCGGTTTAGAGACCGAATGTGTCTGATTCGGTTGATCAGAAACCAAAGAGAGCAGCGAGAGTTGAGCAGCTTGATTAGACCTAGGCGGGTGAAACTGACTAGAGGATTGCAAAGCTATAGGCTCAGACGTTGGAGTAGGTTTAGACGACCATGTGAGATCAGTTGAAGGAGGCGCCCTGCGTGATGACGCCTCCTCATAAGACCGTTCTTGATCATGAAAACGACGACTAGGTTGCACCCTTTCCGTCGCAGCGTTCAAGTTGATAGACCTTTCTTCCTCCAAAGGAAGTCTCCAGTCTCTACCGCTACTACTACTCGAACCACCACTCCTTATCATCTCACTCTGCTCTTGACCAAACTGTTGCTGCATCACCTGCTGCTGATTAAACTGTGATCTTTGCTCCTGAGGCTGAGCAAAATGTGAGTGCTGATGAAGCTGAAACGGCAACTGCTGGGGGTTATGATACGACACCGTTTGATGCTGAGGAGACTCTTCCTGGGGAGACTGAGGCGGCTGATTCAAAAGCTGAAACCCTAACTGACCTAACTGCCCAAACTGACTCAAATGAACCTCTCGATCATACAATGCCTTTCTAGAAGGATCGGAGAGAACATACCACGCGTCGGAGATGAGCCTGAAAGCCTGATCGGAGTAGGGAAACCGATTCCGGGTAGGGTTGAGAAGCACGGCGAGCCTGCTGTACTGAGTGGCGACGAGCTCGGGGTTGTGAGTGAGACGAACGAGGCGGAGGACGGCGTACCAGTCGGGGAGATCAGCTCGGATACGAGTTTCGCCGGCGATGAGAGTGTCGGCGACGGCGAGGATAAGCTCCGCGGGATCCACGAGGGAGTGATCGGCTTCGCATGCGCGGATCGCGTAGGTTTTGGAGCCGTTTAGGTCGCCGGATAAGAGGAGCTTCTGCGCTGTGACTAGCCAACGTTCGGCGTCTCCTCCTCCACCTCCGTTACCTCCGCCGCTCATCATTTCTCTTTTTTTTAACAGTGAGAAGACTTTCAGAGAGATTTGGGATTTTGATTAGTAGTTTCAGTGGAAAAGTGAATGTCTTTTTCCCTTATAGTATATAGTTTGTTTGATTAATAAATGACAATGCAGCTTCTTTATGGTGTTTAGCTTTTGGGTTTCAAGGCCCATCTTTGAAATGGAAGGTTAGTCTTTTTGGGTTTCAAGGCCCATCTTTGAAATGGAAGTTAGGTGAGTACATTTTTCAGTCCTTCAAAAGCGAGGAGTGATTTTAATATAGTCTCCTGAGAACACATGCCAATAGAGAACTAGTGAATTGTATTAGTCTATACAACTGAGGTGACACAACTCACCAGCATTAAAGTCTATCTATTTCTCAGTGAAATTCATTTTTAGCATCAGTGCTTTGATAAAATCTCATTCTACTCTATTATAGGCTTTACTATTATATGTTTTGATAGCCATGAATTATGATCTACATCTCAAGTTGATGCAAAGATGGATAAATAATTATTTTAGTTTTCCAGTTTTCTGGATATATATTTGAATGTTGTGAGTATTTTTGTTTCTATAATTTTTGGATGTTCAAGATATTTTCAAGTTTAAGGTATATTTCGGCTTTTAAATATTTAAACCAAACCAATAAATTTTGTTTAAATATTAACGGTTCAAAAACTGAGACTCAAACAACCCGAAATGGATAGGAGACAACCTGAAACTGAGTCAAAACACATGAATTCTACATGGTTCAAAATTTATTTATCCAAAATCCGGTCCCAATAAAAAAAATGTTCGAACCTGACCTAGAGACCTAAATACCAATGCTTGTTAGTTTTTTTTTTTAGGTCTAAATGTTTTTTTTATCACAAAAAGAGTACAAAGTAGAAGAACTTAGTATGAATCCGCGAGGGACGAGTTGGTAAATCAATCCAGTGAGGCACCGATGTATTAACATAGGAGAAAATCTGATTCCTTGTTCAAGCATGTCTCGCAAGGAAATCTGTTTTGGTGTTACTGGCTCTCGGCTGGTAGACCAATTTTGCATCTTGGAAGGACGTCCATAAAGTTTTGAACTCATTAAGTTCGGTTGCAAAGGCAGGCCATTCTTCTGGTGAAGATATCATTCTAACTAACTCTTGAGAGTTAGTAATGAAATGGTCACAAAACCGTTGATGGCGAGTTAGACATTTTAGTGCCCATACAAGACTCCTTAGCTCAGTATGTAATGGTGAGATTTGCTTGTGACAACCTTGTAGGCCAAGAAGATCACTTGATCCATCTTGGAGATGGAGGATCCATCCCACTCCACTTGTGTTTTCATCGGTTTTCCAAGATCCGTCCATTCTACAAATGAAGATAGGTCTTTCTGGGGGGTTTAACAACAACTCTTCAGTCCTGTTTTCGTCGGGATCATCCTCATCGTTGGTCTAAATGTTAAGAATGCTTGTTAGTTTCTATGTGAGTGAGCTAATATGCGTGTATACATATATAGGTTTACCCACCTGGTTCACGGATATAATACAAAAAAAAAAATACACTAATTTATGTATCTCTAGGTTTCTTGAAAAAGTTAAATGATTTGGTCTCTCACAACACATGATATGGTTTAGTACTTAGATGTTATAATCATGTGGCCATGATTATTTTAAAACGAATTAGACCAAGTGAGAGGAGCCCACATGATGAAGATTCATGTTATATAACGACCAAAACCTTAGCCTTCTCAACTTGAGGCGGAAACACACACCAAGCCAAAATCCATTTTGTTCTACTTATCAACTTGTGTCTCACATTTTTTTTTTTTATAAGATAGCAAATATATTTTTGTTCTTCTACGAATCAAATGTATACAGAGGATTAGTCCTTTTAGGCCTATAGCTCCTACAAAATTTGTGGCTTGTGCAATTTGGAGAGAAATAAAAGGACATTATTTCAATGTCCCATCTACGTTTTCTTTCGACCATATAAGAAATTATACGAAAGAATACTATCCAGCTGGGATATGTACAAGTTTTAATTTAAATTTTCTTAAAAAATCATTTACTTTTTCCGAAAATAGAAAGAATTATTTTTATTATGTTGCTACTTTTATTAAATTCTTGAAAACTTGAACTTATAAATATTTTGTAGAAATTGTTGACATTTATTAGTATCAATAGCTTATAACATGCATAGTTTTTTTAGAAAGAAATAACATGCACAGGAATGGTAGATCTAATGAGAGTTTGACCTTGGATTGTTTAGTACCTTTGGAAAAAAATCAAATATACAGCTCACATGTAACCCATTTTAATGCATGAAAAGAGTACACTCTCAAATAATTGTAGATTCAGATTCAGTAGTCAGTACTATTCAATTTTTCACTCATTAACTCCAGTGTTCAATCAAAATTGTCCATTTGGACCGCATATGTTTATCTTACAGTATATTAACATATAAATCAAATTACATAGCGTAAAAATAAACAGAAAAGAGACATAGTTGTCAGAAAATCAGAACCAGACATTTGGACTGTATACTGAATAAATAACTACTTCCATGTTATACCTTTTTCATCTAAATTTGAAAATCTATCAAAAACATACAGTAAAAGAAATTATCAACTAATACGCAATAAAAAATTAAAAAAAAATTAATATTTTAAAAATTAAATCATTTCAAAATATAACACAAATTAAGACAATAATAAATTAAAACATTATACAAATACATAATTCCACTAATATCACAAACCCATAATATATATAAAACTGAAGCGCTCATTTTCAAAATAAATCAATCCTTAGCTTTTTCATTATTTTTGAAAATATTTTAGTGTTATTTTTCAGATATCTAAATCACATATATTTTTAAAATACATTTATTCAATTCACTAAAAACACTAAAAGTTCAATAAAAATCATAAGAAGAAATTTTATATTTAAAATAATATTTTAATAAAAATAATAATTTTATACATTAAGAAAAATTATAGTTTTAACATTATTATTTATAGAGTTCTTTGAGAATCCAAGACTTTGGGGACCAGTTGAATAAGCAAAAAAAAAAAGAATCAAGGGCAATACAGTAATTTACTACGCTCATCTCTCCCTCCAGAAAATCTCAACGACCTAAAAGGCTAAAGTCTAACCCTTTAACTAAGCAACGAACGAGAGAGAGCGTTCTCCGCGCTAAAGAAATTCCAAAAAAAAAAAAAAAAAATCGATTTTTCATTTTACCTAAAATCGAAATACTCTCTTCGCCGCCGGGCTCAACAATCCGTTAACCCGACCCGTAACAAACTTCAAGTGCTCCGATTTCGTTACTATCCAACATGCTGACCTCACCACTACCACAATGACCCGTAACGAAGAACCCAACCGGAGCTCCAAATCCGATTCCGAGAATTCCGGCGGAGGAACCACCGCGATGAGGGTTATCGTTCCGTTACAAGGCGTGGTTCAAGGCCGTGGCGGGCTGTTCTTAGGCTCTGTGATTCCCTGCGCTTTCTTCTACTTCCTCCAGTTTTACCTTAAACGCAACCGCAAAAACGAACCAGAGCCAAACCCAGATTCCGATTCTAATTCCGGTTCTCCGGATCCGACCCGGTCGCATCCCACGGAGCTTACGAGTTTGCCTCGTTCCCTCTCTCGGATTCTCCTCTCGCCGAGACTCTCCGGTGGAGCTGTCTCCGTTTCGGGGAGGGCTGGGTATGTAATCAAGGGAGGAGACTCGCCTTACTACGTGGGTCAGAAACGGGTCGAGGAAGATCCGTTTGATGAGTCGGGTAACCCGGACGGAGTTATCGAACTTGGTTCAGCTCAGAACATAAAGGTTGAAACTTTAAACCAAACCCTTCAAGAAAGTTTGTTCCGTTTGTGATCTTCTTGACTTGTCTCTTTCTTGTAACAGATGGATTGGGTTTCAGACAATCCAGGAGAAGTAATCTCAGATGGGTTGTGTCTTAGTGGCATTGCTTCTTACGAGCCTTGTCATGGACTTATGGAACTCAAAATGGTTCTTCCCTCTTAACCCTTTTTGTCTTAATACTTTGAGATGTCTTCCATGTGTTTAATGAGAGAAGTTGTCTGGATTATGAACAGGCTGTAGCAGGATTCATGTCTGAAGCAACCAAGAACTCGGTTTCTTTCGATCCATCACAGCTTGTGTTCACTTCTGGTGCAGCTTCTGCTATCGAGATTCTCTCCTTCTGCTTAGCTGATTCCGGAAACGCCTTCCTTGTTCCAACTCCGTGCTCACCAGGGTAAAGTCTTACTTCTTAACTTTCTCCACTGTTTGAACAGACAATGCTGAGGGGATGTTCTGTTGTGTACAGATATGATAAGGATGTTAAATGGCGAACAGGAGTGGATCTCATACACGTTCCTTGTAGAAGCGCTGATAACTTCAACATATCAATGCTTGTTCTTGATCGAGCATTCTACCAAGCCAAGAAACGAGGTGTTAGAATCCGTGGCGTCATAATCTCAAACCCTTGGAACCCCACGGGGACTCTGTTGAGCAGAGAGAATCTCTATGCTCTTTTAGACTTTGCCCGTGAGAGGAACATTCATATCATCTCAAACGAAGTCTTCGCTGGGTCGGTCCACGAAGAAGGAGGAGAGTTCGTGAGCATGGCTGAAGTGGTTGACACGGAGGAGAATGTGGACAGAGAAAGAGTTCATATCATCTACGACCTCTCGAAAGACTTGTCCTTCCCGGGACTTAGAACCGCAGCTATCTACTCATTCAACGACAGTGTTCTATCCGCTTCAAGAAAGCTCACAACGTTATCTCCAGTCTCTTCTCCTACACAGCATTTGCTAATATCAGCAATCTCAAGTCCCAAGTTTGTTCAGAGGTTTGTGAAAACTAACAGGGAGAGGTTGCTGAGAGTCTACACAGAGCTTGTCAAGGGGTTGAAAGAGTTAGGGATTGAGTGCACGAGAAGCAGTGGTGGGTTCTTCTGTTGGGCGGATATGAGAGGATTGATATCGTCTTACAGCGAGAAAGGCGAGATTGAGCTGTGGAACAAGCTCTTGAACATTGGGAAGATCAATGTAATACCAGGATCTTGTTGTCATTGCATTGAACCGGGATGGTTTAGGCTTTGTTTCAGTAATTTGTCAGAGAGTGATGTGCCTGTAGTTATGAACCGCATTAGGAAAGTTTGTGAAACTTGTAAATCGTAAAACTGATTTTTTGATATTTGATTATCTGTTCTGCACACGAATTTGGATTGCTATTGACTAAACCGGAAAATGTAAGCCTGTGAATTGCGCAATTGAAGCCAATTCGGGATCGGTTTAAGGTAAGATATGGCTCGGTTATTGCAACATTTACCAATTTTAGCATCAAAACCCACAAAAAGTAGGATTCGGTTTCGGTTTGAAAGAACTATCTTGATATTTACAAAAGGGCAATTCTCTTAGATAGCTTTTTTTAATTTTTGTCACAAAAATAGCCTTCAAAAAATAAAATGACCAAAATAGACTTTTTTTTTTTGAAATTTTGATTTTTTTTTATTTTTTTTTTGAAATTTGAAACCCTAACCTCAAACCCACCTCTTTACTCTAAACCCTAAAGTTCAAATTAGTTAACCCTAGGGGTATAAATGCATATAAATGAATTTTTTAGCTTCTAAAAAAAACATTTTGGTCATTTTCTTCCTTAAAAGCTATTTTTGTGACAAACAAACTAAAATAGGCTATCTAAGGGAATTTCTCTTTACAAAATTTGGTTTTAGTTTTTGATTATGTTTAGTTAAGAAAGTTAGGAACTTTTAGTCGTTTTAGAATTTTATTTTTGTTGTATGAAGTGTTGTTTTGTAAATGTTATATCTGAATGCAAATACTAACTATAAAAATAAACAATTTCTAGATGTATTTAGATGGTATATCTAGATGTTGCATCAAATACATAAACAACATGGCCTAATAGATTTTCAGAGTAGTCAATTGTCACGATCATAATATTTTTTACTCCAAGAATCTTAAGGTTTCCTCTCAAGAACACATATATTAATACATAATCAGGCATTACCCACATTGTTATAACTCGCGCATCAAGAAACAGTCATAAGTTCTCTGTATTATCATATATACTTTCTCCTTGGAAGTTTTTACAAATTTTCTGCTCCAAGAAGGCAAGAATCTTAAACTTCTCTCTCAAGAACAAATAAATAAACAAATATACTTTAAAAAAAAAGGAACACATAAATATTAATACAAAATACTCTGTATTAATCATATATACTCTCTCCTTGGAAGTTTTTACAAATTTTCTGCTCCAAGAAGGCAAGAGTCTTAAACTTCTCTCTCAAGAACAAATAAATAAACAAATATACTTTAAAAAAAAAGGAACACATAAATATTAATACAAAATTACACCTACACACATTGCTATAACTTGTTCATCAAGAAACGGTCATAAGTACTCTATAATAACATATACTTAAGTATAATACTATGCTTGGAATTTTTACAATAACTTCACACAACAGACTTTTCCACTCATCTATCTCACCAGAATTCATGGTATATTCCCGGAAAGTTACTCTGTTTTCCCTGGAAAGCTACTCATCTTTTATTGATATAGATAGAAACAACAACAAGATGTTGAACATTATAATCAATGGCATGGAGATCATCTTGAGAACTATTGTTTCAACACTAATGCTCCTTTTCTTCTTGAGATATATCAATACTCCTCCAACTCCACCAAACCCTCTCCTTATTTTCTTCTTCCTCAGTTTGATCCTTTTCTTGTTTATCATCGATAGTAATCGCTCTGTTTATCAAGAAACCGAAGATTTTTATGTTCTGCACACGTTTGAAGACGACAGTTCTATGCTTGATGGTTACACCATAGACAAGAACATAGGTTGTTGTAATGGTAATGACGATGATTGTTTTAGCTATTATGGTGGTTTTCATGAAGTTGATTATGATGGTGATATATGGAATGATGATGAAGATTATAGCAAGTGGAATGAAGATGATGGTATTGAAAACCATGATGATGATGATCATGGGCAAGGTGATGATGATGATGATAATGATACCTTGACGAGTAGGATTGAAGATTACATTGCAAGTGTTTACAATGGATGGAGAGAAGAGAGACGAGCAGAGAAACTGTTTGTCTGATGTTTTCATTACTCTCTTGTTGTTTTACTTTCTCCCTGTACATAATGAAGAAAGTGTTGTGGTGTGGTACTTACATAGGTTTGGTTGTTGGACACTGACAGAGATTCAATCTTGGTTTCATTATTAAAGCTATCTTCAAATAAGATGTAATAACTGTATGCTTCAGAAGAGAGATCAGTGTGCAATTTGTATCCTTAATACTTTTTGCCACAGTAATCAGGAATTTAACGAACAATTAGGCAGAGATCATATAATATATAACCTTGATTTCATACAGTTTAAGAATTTGTTAATTTCGTTTAGAACTTGAGGTTAATTTGCAGCTAAACAATTAAAACCTCTGAACAAGGTAGAGGGTTCCAAATGTAGTGTTAACACTTAACTTAATCATCACCACAAGATCAGAAGAATGTTCACTAAATACTAAATCTGGTTACACAAATCTCTAATGCCACCACAAACCCTAACATACATACTCTTTAGTGATAAACATATATATATATATGATAAACCTTTCTTTTCATGTCACATGGCGGTTGTGTGCTGTCTTCTGTCTTCAGTCCTCGTTATCATCCAGTGTTGAATAGATTAACCTTTAAAAAAAAAGTTAAAACATAAGTTAAAACTGTCTGTTATTTTTAATCTGATTTTTTTTCAGGTGTTTGAGGTTATTTTTACCAGAAAATGGTGAGGAAGAGAGTGAGGATCATGTAGGCGAGTTTGAAGAGCCGTTTCTTCTTTTCCCAATCAAGCAAGTTAAAGATCTCTGTCACGTCTACCAAATGCTGTCTTTTCGAGTAACTAACATAACATAACATAGAAAAGAAACATATACTCTTTTTCATATCTGAATGTTTTAAAACTTTTGAGTTTATTAAACAAAAAAAGAGACTCACAGCTGGAAATTGTAGTAGAGATAAGGGAGGCCAAGTAGTGCCATGAACCAGTGACCAGTGAGGAGGTAGAAGAAACATAGGAAGCCTTGAAGAATGAACTCAGGTAATACCACAAAGTTTATTCTTGATGCAGAGTCGTAAGGGTTTATATAATCAAACTCCAGATCAGCTAAGCATATAAGCTGCAAGCCAAACATAAGCTTAGTCTATCACAAGAGAACATAGAGAATAACCTATGATCAAGATTAAAACCATTCAAGCATATTTATTTTTTTGTGATCTAAAAATCAGAACACAATATTCACTAACCTATTAAAAAAATTTTAGAAAATAAAACCATAAAGTTATTCTATTTATTACATTTTCAAAACTCAGAACCAGTTCTTACATAAGATTCTATGTTACAAGAACAAGAAGCTGTTAAAAGGTTAAGAAGATTCGATAGAACCAAAGTTTGGGAGTGGGATTGAACCTGGTAAACGATGAATCCGACAAGAGTGATAAGGATTAAGAATGAAATAATCCATGTCCAAACATCTCCCATCCCTCTCTCTCTCTCTCTCTGATTTATTCTTCTTCTTCTTCTTATGTTTAAAGCATCTGGATCTGTACGATCATGCGATGAACAGAGTTACAGAAATGAATTTCTCTAGTGAAAATTACTGAACACTCCTGTCTCTGTCTCTCTCTCTCTCTCCTCTGAGTTTCTCTGATTGGAACTGGTGTGTGTGTGTGTGTGGAAGAAAGTACGAGACTTTCTGTTTTTTGACTTTTTCTATGGACCCAATGAATCTATTCCCGGTTTTGCACCGGTTTTCTTTATTACCTACTGTTGGTGATTGTACCGGTGCCGGTTAAAAAGGTACGAAAAATTGAAGCATTCTCTCCTAACCCAAAAAATTCAAACTGTATTGTTAATAATCTATCAAAAATTACATATTACTGAAACCGAACAAAAATGTAGATTTGAATTCTTTTACTCTAAAGGGTTTAAAAGTATGTTTAAGATGTATTGTTTCGTATAGTTACAAAAAATTTATGATAAAATCTTAGATATTCTATAATAGCTACAAAAAAATTCATGACAAATTATGGCAAAAAAAATATTTTTATGGATTAACCACAAAAAAATTATGAATCAACTGTAGCAAATAATTTTCTTTTTGGTGGATTAACCTTTTTTTTCGTGGCAATTCTGCTACAAAATATTTTTTTGGAAAATCACTACTAATTTTTTTTATTTCATAGAAATTTGTGTGGCTTTTTTGCCACAATTTACATATGAATAGCTGCAGTTTTTATTTCATGGTATTTTCATAGTTTTGAAACTTTTCACAATTTTTGTGGTTATTATGTAGATAGCCAAATTTCTATTAATATGGTTATAGATTCCTAAATTATGAAGACAAAATTTATTAAAGTTGTTTGAAATTTTAAATTCGACACGTCGATATTAATTTTCTGGAAGATTATTTGGACCTCGGCTAACACACCGTACCCTCCAATTATAAATTATAGAACTTCAGGCTGTCTCGTAGAACTTTGGTTATGCGAAAGCTGTTCGTTAAAAGTCAGAAAGATAATGGAGATTTTTGTAATTTTTATTCTATACATTTCTATGATATTCTTTGGCGTACAAACAACCAAACCAAAACATAGTGAAACATGCAGTCTAAATATAAATTTGCTACGAACGCGTAATGCTTTGTCAGTAATATAGTATTATGAAAACAAACTTAAATGCTGGCACTAATAAACTAAAGATAATTGAATTGTACACAACACAATCATTGACTTATGCATTGATTTTAAGTTTTGTCTGTTTAAAAAAGCGAATCAATGGCATTGATCGGGAGGTTCGTAACATCATCACCAGGAAGGAGAAACAGGAAGCTTTACAAGGGGCTCATGTCCTTTTGGCTTTGCTAAGAAATCATCTTTAGCTTTCTAACCTTTTGAAACCTTTCCCCAAACTTTAATATGAAAACTGAAAGCCGCTCTGGTGTTTACCCTAATAGTACTTTGTAAATCTACAAAAATGTTGGGGGGGGGGGGGGGGGGGGGGGGGGGGGGGGGGGGGGGGGGGGGGGGGGGGGGGGGGGGGGGGGGGGGGGGGGAGGAGTCGGTAGAGGTGGATGCGAGAGCAAATACTAACAAATTTTCAATATTTATGGTTTTCTTTTTTAATGAAAATCTAATTTTATTATAGGAAAATTTTAATTATACCACAAGTTTGAAACCACTTTTCAAATTTATCATTATTGAATAACTAATTTCATAAATACTTTAAATCTGTGATAAAAATACACTAAATTAAGTTTTTTAACATTTATAAAACATTTATAAATCTAACTATACTTTGTTAATACTAAACTTTAAACAATAATCATTAAATCTAAATTCACATGTTAATAAATTTTTGATTTGAAGTATTTTTTAAAAGTGGTATTTAACTTTTGGTATTTTTAATAATTTTTCTTTTAATATTCAAATTTTTCAGATCAAATATTAACGAATAAACGAATAATTGATTGAGTCAATTTAACGGATGAAATACTTGGGATGCTTAGCTACATTAACTTGATTGTTCTTAAAAAAGAATCATATTAACAAATTGAAAAAATGATAAATGAAAAATTTATAAAATCTATATAAAAGGTGATGTCTAGCTGGACAGATAATTAAAAATAATGTGCAAGAGGAACGTACACAATTTTAGCAAGGTCCAAAGATGTCGTCACGATTGGGAGCAAAAATCATTTAAAAAGCTATTAGAGGAAAAAAACTTGACGACTAACGTGACGTTTCACATGCCCGACTAATCATTAAAATCCTAATGCACGTATTATTATCTCACCCACTATATCCAGGCCGGCTTAACAATATGGGGGCCGTGGGCAAATATTTAAATTGGACTCTACAACTAATTAATTATAATAATATTATTAAAAATATAGAAAATTTTAAACAAATAAACTAAAACTTATTATTTTTGTTTGTGCTTAAATTTTTTAAAACTAAGCTACCCACGTCTTTTACTATTTGTCTAAACCCAACATTATAATTTTTAAAAAAGATTATGGACCTCTTTATTGTAAAAAAAATATACTCCTTCCGTTCCATTAAGATAAATGTGTTGGTATTTTCACATATATTAAGAAAACACATTAATCATACATCATTTTTAGAAATTATCAAATTTCAATGCATTTTAACCAATAGTTTTTCAATGAATTCAATTAATTTTATTGAAATTTGCAATTTTTATATAGAAAATATAAAAAATCTATCTTTGTAAAACAATTTATTTTTCTAAAATATTTATCTTAATGGAACGGAGATAATATATATTTGAGCCGTTTATGTTATTAAAATAGATTAGATTGCTGGTGGACCTTGGGCGGATGCACTGTTTACCCTCCCCCACTAAGCCGGCGCTGACTATATATTATGCTTCCAAGTTGGCATCTTAGATTAAAAACAACTAATCCAACTCATCTCTCTCAGACATCTATCTATCTCCCCTTTCTCTCTTTGAAAAACAAAGATGGATAAATCATCAATCCAATGCTTCTTATTCATACTTCTCACCATCATCATCACCATTATTCCATGTTCAAATGCACAAAGAGAAGTTGGTAAGCTATATATACATTTGATCCTGGTTCATTGTACTCCTTACAAGTTTTTTTTTGAAGATTGTTAACTATGTTTGATGGGTTGATGTATATGTAGAGGATGAAAGTGAATTTAGCTACGAGGGGAATCAAGAGAACGGGCCAGGGAAATGGGGGGAACTGAAGCCGGAATGGACTATGTGTGGAAAAGGAGAGATGCAATCTCCAATTGATCTAACGCACAAAAGAGTTAGAATTGTTTCAAATCTTGGCAGGCTTACTAGAAACTACAAAACTTCCAATGCCTCTCTCAGAAATAGAGGCCATGACATGATGGTATTATTACACATTTATAGATCATTCATTTTTTTGTAGAACCTAAATACAAATATTAAAAAAACTACAGTCTTGGTTCTACATTTTAAAATTTCATATTTTATATATATATGCTCCTATTTGTTTTGTGGCAGGTGAGATTTGAAGATGGGTCAAGTAGTATTAAGATCAATAATATTGAATATCAACTCCATCAGCTTCATTGGCATTCTCCCTCTGAGCATACGATCAATGGAAGAAAGTATGCAACATTCTAAAGCACATATATAATTAGTCCAAAGAGGGAAATTAATTTATAAAACGCATACTACTTGAAATAGTTTTTTTCTTTTTTCTTTTTGAAATAGTTTTTTTATGCAATTTTTAAATAGTTTACCTTAAATATGGTAGGTTTGCGCTGGAACTGCATATGGTTCACGAAAGCTTAAACGGAAGCTTGGCTGTAATCACAGTACTTTACAAAATCGGAAGGCCAGACTCTTTTCTCAGCTTGGTATAAATCGATCCATAACTGTGACTAATTAAACATTTGAGTTGCTAAATAATAGTTATTACAACTAATTTTCTTTACTGTGTTTTTTGCTGGTTAGTTGGAAAATAAATTGTCGACGATGACAGACCCCAATGAGGAAAAAAATATAGGAATGATTGATCCTAGGGGAATTAAGTTTGGGAGCAGAGAATACTATAGATATATTGGATCACTTACCATTCCTCCTTGTACCCAAAATGTTATTTGGACCATCGTTAAAAAGGTAAAAATACAATACTCCTGCGTCTACAAATAATTAACGTTTTATCTTTTTATTTATATACAAAAAATTGATGCTACAGCTTTAGTTAATGTATTTTATTTGAAAACTAAAACATATATCAAAATCATAAGATATGAATGGTTAACTCTATTGGAAAGCAAATAAAACTAATAAATTAAAGTATGTATTTAATTTTTATTAATATGTGTAAATCCTATAACATCAATTTTGTAAATCGAGAGGAAGTATTTTCCAAGTTATTTTTACTTTTGTTTTTATTTTGTATTTTTCCCTTAGTTCATGACCTTTTATATCATATCCACTGGTTTATATTTATTTGCGTGATTTTTTAGGTAAAGACTGTGGCGAGAGACCAAGTGAAACTACTTCGAGTGGCTGTTCACGATGTAAGTTTTATACTCCCAGCATGAGTTTTTGCTTTGAGAAAGGACATAAACGAGTTTTACAACTGTTTACTAACATGTGTTCACAAAATAATTTGCAGCATTCAAATACAAACGCAAGGCCGGTTCAACCTACAAATATGCGCGTGGTCAAATTAAACAGACCAAAATCTTGCTGAAGCAGATACACATATAAAATAAGTTTTTTTTATCAATTTGTTTTTACAATAAACATTGTAATATTTGTCATAATAATACTAAATAAAGGGTGTGTTTCATGAGTACATTTGGTGTCTCATCTCCTTCCATTATTATCAGGATTCAGGACCTTCGATCAAATATTCAAGTTTTAAATGACTATTCTCAAAGAATGTGTAGTCCTCATTGCTCTTCTTTCATTTCCCGTCTTTTAAAACTCAGAATCCTCATTGCTCTTCATTGATCAATATTCTATATTCATTACCACTCCGAATGTAGTGTTGTTGTATCTGTTTCTCAAATAGTTTCTGATTTTTTCCCAAATGTATTAATGTTCAAATCTCTCACTGCATGCATTAATAAACTATTCTGGATTGTTTCAAACTATATATGCTAAACTATAAGTGGTAGATTTGAACATTTATTACGATTTTAATCCATATTTTCTAGCAATTATTGACTATTTTTCATATAATATTGATAAGCAAAATTAACTAAGTGGTGGTAGTCTAGTGGTATTTTCTTGGAGTTTATAATGTTTCAACATTAATCTTAAGTTCGATTTTTTCTGTAAACTAAATTATCACTATTTAGTTAGTTTAAATTTGGATTCTGACACAAGTAGTTAATATGGTGGACCATAACAGACGACTGATCCATCTTATAACATTAGTAAAAAGATATTTTAAATTCGGGTTAAACAGTGTGATACACTTTTGGGATAATTCACTCTATAATTCTAAATATGTTTCTTCTAGGACCGACCATATCAACCAATAGGATATATCAATCAAACAAAAAAGCAAAAAAATTTAAAGAAAAAAAATAATAAAAAACTAAATTGTAAAATAACAAAAAATATCAATGAAATTGTTAGCAGGTTCTTACTATGCCTCCAAATATATTTACATTACATCATAATAAAACATCAAAAACATAAGAACAACATCAAAGTTCCCAATGGTAAATGATCATATCACCATTAATAATAATAAAAATCTCTCCATATAACCATGTATCTATATATTTTTGTTACTATTAAAACCGCATTACAATTGTTCCGCATGTTACTATTTGAACGCTATATGTTACCAATTGAGTTGTAAACCTGAAGCTAAACAACAAAACTACTAGAAGAACTCAAAAGGATGTGGAAGTAGATGCCCAACCCCAAGAACTCGCCATGACCAGCAGCATTAGGAATGACTCTACAGGAAGAAGCGCAAGCAGAGACGGTACTGAGGCAATGCCCGAGCCCATCAACGAGACTGACATTATTAAACCCCAATAAGAACAGACCTCCAGTGTCAACGAAGAATGCAAAATCATAGCACAAAACCGATATGAGATGTTTATTCATAGACCCTTTTGAAATACAAATCATTTCAATATTCAAAATCAGATACAAAAACATCTTCAAAAATACATGAGTTATCATTCTCAAAGAACAGTATTGAGTAGTTGTCTGAACTGAACCACTAAAAACCGGTTTATTCTGGGTTCCAACACATAAACCGGACCAAAAACCAAAAGTAGAGACTTTCAGTCTTGAGTTGGTGCGTTCTGATTGAGCTCACCAAAACGCATACCTACACGCATCGTATGCTTGAGGAACTTCTCAGCGCACCGCATAACACAAGTCTCCTCTTGTTTCTGCAGAGTCTTGCGCGTAAATGTATCCACACAGTCCACAAAACACCTCTCCACCAGCGAATTGTACATCCTCAAGCTGAAAGTTTTATCAACAAAAAAGTTACGTTCAAGAAAAAAAAAAACAAAGAAACCAATCAAGACAATGTTATAGATTGTTGTTCCATTAACGTCCAGAAGCAGCGTTTGATTAGCTACACTGGTTTTAAGGAGATCTTTTTCTTATCAGCTTCAATATCAGACAACAAGCTACATGTTTCAAAGCTAGTTGCGAAATAAAGGAATCATGTGAAGCTTTTTTAAGTTTTGGTAAAAGCAGACAGCAAAAAGACAAAACGGAACAGAACAGAACTATATAACAATCAATACAGAACGAGTTTTCTCTCTAAAAATAAGAGATGCAGAAGAAGAAGAAGAAGAACCTATCACGTAGCTGAAGCTGATCGATCATGGAGGCCATTTTCGCTTTGTCTTCTTCAGCAAGACCATCTAGTCCAGCCATCATGCTCGCGTCCATTTTTTCTCTTTCTTGATCTAGAACCGCTGTTCTTCGTCGCCTCTTTATTCTTTTTTTTCTTCTTCTTCGTAAACCCTAGTGACCTTCTTTTACTGGGCCTGATGGGCTTGGTTTCTGACTTAAAACGGAAAACGTTGATAGATTATGGGTCTAATTTGTATAAGTTTTTGCTTTTAATCGAGATGAAAGAAACCAAGCCCATCAGACCCAATAAAAGAGGGTTTGACAAGTATAGTCCTTTTAAAATGATCTACAACACATTTTAAATTTTCCCAAAATATCATTTTCCTTAGCTAATTGACTCCATAATCTTAGAACATCCACATTGATTTTTTTCAACATACGTCTATCACCAATTTTTTTTAGTAGTAAAGTTTTCAAAAACTTGAGAAATACATACTAAAATTTACTATACTCATCAACGGTGTGTTGGGCTAATGATTTAATGTTTGAAGTTGGTTTTGTTGTGCTCCTAGTTGAGTTCTCGTTGGAAGGGATGTCTTATGCTATGTCATCGGTATTAGCGTCAACTGGTCATAGATTTAGAGAGAGATTAGGGGCTAAAGTCCAAACTCCTCCCAGTTTAAAAGAAAAAAAAATCTACTAGACATGTTAAAAAAACTCTTACTAATGAAGGTCTTAAGTAAAAGTTAACTATTGTAAGTGTGACATTTAATACTAACAACACTTCAGTCATAAATTAGTAATAGTTGTCCCGACATGGCAATCATTCATAATCTTTACGGTTATATTTGTAACACCGTGAGTTGAGAACCAAGGCTTTGCAATTGTTATCTATTCAAGTTAAGAATGGTGACTCAACTCTCTTTTGGTGGGATCTATTACCCTCTTTCGGATTGTTATACAACTACCTTGGATCTGACAAGCCTAGTAAACTTGGTATTCCTCTCTTTGCCACGGTTGCGGACTTAAGAGGAAATGGCCTTTGGTCGTTGTCATCTGCTAGATCAGATAACCAGGTCAATCTACAAGCTTTCATTACCACAATCACCTTCTCAGAAGAATCGGATCAACCTTTATGGTGCATTGATGGTTCCCTTCAAAAATCATTCATCCCCAAGTCTATTTAGAATATGTTCAGGAAGACTCAAAACCGTTTGCAGCTCTGGTCTCCTTTAACCTGGCTCAAGGGCTATGATCCCCAAGCATGCCACCACCTCTTGGTTATTTATGCTCAATCAAAACCCAACACTGGATAGAATGTTAAAAGTGGGGTTTAGATAGAAAATAATTAGTTTGATCAAATTGATTTAGATGCAAATGCATTAGAGCACCATTAATCCTAAGCACCTCTATGAGGTGCTAATTTTTTTTTTTTTCTGATTTTTTTTTAAAAATGAACCAATTACGGACCGCCACGTGTTAGTGGGACCCACAAACAGTGTAAGCACCAACTCTTAATTAAGCTCCACAAACACCCTTTTTTATGGGATCCACCCACTTTTTGCCTAAATACCTCCTTAAGCACCCCCTAAAATCCCTCTTAATGGTGCTCTTAAGTGATAATTGTAAGTGGACTTGACATGGTAACGTTGTAGAGACTTGATTCGGCTAGTGAGTTGAAGTATTTAGACAATCTAAAGAACACACAATTTTATCACATAATCTCCAGATTATTGTGGATGGGGTATGTAACACAATTATTCAAATTAAGGACAATTCATATTTAATGCATGGGCTCATCTATTTATACTATAGTACGATAAATGTCTTTTTGACTAAACGATCGTATAAGTGTGCATTATACGATCGTACACAAGAAGGTGGGAGACAGGTGTGATGTGTGGCTATACTGACATTAAGACATTCACCAATTATATACCGACTCCTACTAATCTCCACTTGTTTACTTTAATTATCGTTTTGTTTTAGTTGATTTTGTATATTTACTTTCTCCTATATTATGTAGTATCTTTTTCTATAAAGAGATTAGCAAATTAAAAAATAATTCACCTTCCATTTTCTTAATAAATGATATTTTAGAGAAACTTTTTATTCTAATCAGATCACGTTTTATTAACAATTTAGTTATATGATTAATTGTATTATATAGTCTATTTCATGATTGGTCAAATTATGGTAAGTAAATATTAAATGATATAAAAAAAAATTATGATGATTTTTTAAAGATAATATAATATAAACTATTTTAGATATTGATAATTATTAAATCAAGAAAATTTGTTTTAATAAATATAATTATTTATTAATAGCAAAACTGACTTTAACTTTTCTAATTTTCAACGTGAGAGATTAGAGGTGAAAAGTTATTTTGTAAATAATTTTTAGTTTTTTTTGTTTGCATTTGAATAATTGTATAGTTTCACACTACAATCTACAAATAACGCTCGAGACCAATAAAAATTCTTGATGCATAATGTGTTAAGTACATAGTACAAATAAGTTATTATTTGCATACTTATGTTCAAAATTCCACTACATATCTTTATTATAAACAAAAAGATTCCACTATATATAGATAACACATATGACATAACTATATAAGCTAGCAGAAGTAGAGTATATAAGATAGGTGGGTAAATAACTTTACAGACAAGAAAGTAGAGTTAAGAGAACATCAAAGAAAAACATGAAAGACGAGTGTTGTAACGACCATGAGACTCACGTATACCACACAAGACCGTAAAAAAGGAAGAGTAAAAAAAAGTCATTGCGTGGGGAAAGTTTTCCTGGCAGGGATGCCCATTGTTCCTTGCGATAAAGGGGGAGTAAGAACTAAGAAGTCAAATATTTCATTAAAATGCAGTTATACTAGTTTGTGTACATGTGTTTATTGTTTTCACCATATTATAAAATCGAATAAGTATTTTTACTGATATGGAATAATTATTTACTAGGGAATGTCCTTTTGGTCAACAACACAGACACACACACTCTCTCTCTCTTTCATTCACAGTCTTCACTTCCTCTGTCACAGACACAGTCTCTATAGAAACAAATTAAATTCATAGGTTGCCCGTTTATACCCACATTCTGAATATATCCCACATAGACAACAATACACAAATGGAAAACCCCAGTCATCATTCTTGTATTTTTCCTTTTTACATTAATAGTAAAAAAGCCAAAAAATTAAAAATATTTCGTATTTCAATCATTTATTAACACTTTCACACAATTATATATCTACTTTAAACCGTTTAATGATTTTGTACTAAGTTTGTGAAACTGCTGCTTATGCTTATGTCATGAATGATTTCCCTAAACTATAATCATATGGGTGGTTACTGGTTAGTTCACAACACGAATTATACCATTTCAAAATTCTTAAGATACCAAATTTGATTACGTTGATACTATATAATAGTATCAACTATTATTAAATATATGTATAAAATTTAAAATATTAAATCAAGGAAAAGAGGAAACAGACGAAGACCTCTTCTTCCATACAAGAACCCAACAATTCACCTAAAAAATAAGAAGAAAAAAAATGAAACATCCAATTTTTCTTTTGAAAAAGTGATTATTTATTTTATAAGAAAAAGTTTTAGTAATAATTAATAAAATAAAAGAAAACGTTTATGTAGAGAGTGTGAAGTACACGTACCAATGAGAGAGATGTGAGAGAGAGTCTAAACATCCAATGCTATGTTTCCTTCTCGTACGACGTGGGGCTCTGGTCTCAACCTTGTTCCTATCAAACGTTCCCTTCAATGTTACATTTTCACTCCACGCGCTTACCTACAACGCGTGCGACTCAAAACTTTCCTCCCTTATTTTCTTCTCCTCTCTCTCTGTTCTCTGAATTTTCTCAGTTTCTTTTTAAAAAAAAACAGAAGAAACGATCAGTGAGAGCATAAAGAGAGAGAGAGAAAGAGGAAAAAGTTCTTTCTTTTCAGGTCTGAACTCCACCATGAGAAATAACCGGAGCTCCGATTACCTCCGGTCACCGGCGAGTTTCCCGGCTAAAACTTAACATTCTTTTTTTTTTTAAACGAAGGAGTTTGGTTAATTATAGAGTTGAAATGGCGACGACGACGAACGCAGCTCAATCGCAGTCGCCATTACTGTCATCAGAAGAATCAGCGTCCAAAGCGTTAGAGAAGCGTTACGAAGGGTTAATGATGGTGAGAACAAAAGCAATAAAAGGCAAAGGCGCGTGGTACTGGAGTCATCTCGAACCAATCTTATTACACAACACCGACACTAATCTCCCTAAAGCCGTTAAGCTCCGTTGCTCCTTATGCGACGCCGTTTTCTCCGCTTCTAACCCTTCACGCACCGCCTCCGAGCATCTCAAACGCGGCACTTGCCCCAATTTCAACTCTTTGCCTAAACCCATCTCCACAATCTCTCCTCCTCCGCCTCCGCCGCCGACGGCGACGGCGAGTCGGAAACGTAATTCCTCCGGTGGAAGCTCCGTCGAAGCTCCTTTGCCGTTGAATCATCTTCATCCGGGGTCTTACCATGTGACGCCTCTCACCGTCGTTGATCCGGCGAGATACTGCGGAAGAGAGTTGCACTTTCCGGCGGGTCAGCCGCATTTGATGCTTTCCGGTGGAAAAGACGATCTTGGTCCTTTGGCTATGCTTGAGAACAGTGTGAAGAAGCTCAAAAGCCCAACGCAGACGCAGAAGCTAAGCAAAGCTCAGATAGACTCGGCGCTTGGTTCTCTCTCTGATTGGGTGTTTGAGTCTTGCGGTTCTGTTTCTCTGTCTGGTCTCGAGCATCCAAAGCTTAGAGCTTTTCTAACGCAAGTTGGTTTACCGATCATCTCACGGAGAGACTTCGTCGTCACCGGAAGGTTGGACTCGAAGTACGAGGCTTCGAGAGCTGAGGCTGAGTCGAGAATCCACGACGCAATGTTCTTCCAGCTCGCTTCCGACGGGTGGAAGTTCGAAAGCTCCGGGGAGAATCTAGTGAGTTTGGTTGTGAACTTACCCAATGGAACTAGTCTTTACAGACGAGCTCTGTTTGTTAACGGAGCTGTTCCGTCTAACTACGCTGAGGAAGTTATATGGGAGACGGTGAGGGGTATTTGTGGAAATTCACCTCAGAGGTGTGTTGGGGTTGTTTCAGATAGGTTTATGAGTAAAGCATTGAGGAATCTCGAGAGCCAGCATCAGTGGATGGTTAACCTCTCTTGTCAGTTTCAAGGGTTCAACAGTTTGATTAAAGATTTCATTAAAGAGCTTCCTTTGTTCAAATCCGTCTCTCAAAGCTGCTCGAAGCTCGTCGGTTTCGTGAACAGCACGGCGCAGATGAGAAACTTGCTGTGTAAGTATCAGTTGCAAGAGCAAGGAGAAGAATCTAGACTACTGCTTTTGCCTTTGGAATGTTCCGAGTTTGAGCCATTGTATAGTCTTCTTGAGGATGTTCTTAACTCCGCGAGAGCGATTCAGTTGTTGTTGCAAGATGATGCTTGTAAGGGTGTTGTAATGGAGGATCATGTGGCTAGAGAGGTTGGGGATGTTGGGTTTTGGAACGAGGTAGAGGCGGTTTATTCGTTATTGAAGCTTGTTAAAGAGATGGCGAGACGAATAGAGGAAGATAGGCCTTTGATAGGGCAATGTTTACCGCTTTGGGAGGAGCTAAGATCAAAGATAAAAGATTGGTATGTTAAGTTCAATGTAGCTGAAGAGAATCAAGTTGAGAAGCTCATTGAGAGAAGATTCAAGAAGTGTTATCACCCGGCTTGGGCTGCAGCGTTTATACTTGACCCACTCTACTTGATAAGAGACAGCAGCGGGAAGTATCTGCCTCCATTCAAATGCTTGTCTCCAGAGCAAGAGAAAGATGTTGATAAGTTGATAACAAGGCTTGTGTCTAGAGACGAGGCACATATTGCAATGATGGAGCTGATGAAATGGAGAACCGAAGGGCTTGATCCGGATTATGCAAGGGCTGTTCAAATGAAGGAGAGAGATCCAGTTTCAGGGAAGATGAGGATAGCTAATCCACAAAGCAGTAGACTAGTTTGGGAAACTTATCTTAGTGAGTTCAGGTCATTGGGGAGAGTTGCTGTTAGGCTTATTTTCCTTAATGCTACTTCTTGTGGGTTCAAATGCAACTCCTCTCTTTTGAGATGGGTAAACTCTCATGGGAGATCATCGCGTGCAGCCATGGATAGAGCTCAAAAGCTAGTTTTTATATCAGCTAATTCGAAGTTCGAAAGGCGAGATTTCTCCAATGATGAAGAGAGAGATGCTGAGCTTCTCACCATGGATAATGTTGAAGATGCTGATGATGTTCTCATTGACACATCCTTGGTGTGACTTGTTAATTCTTTTTACTTCTTTTATGTTAGTTTTCTTTAGAACTTGGCCACTTTGTAGATTGCTTGAGTTCTTTTCTTTACTATCTTTTTGATATTACTTGGCTCCTTTAGGAGGTGAGAAAGAGAGCCATATTATTGTATTTCTATAAGCCTATTTCGATCATAATTTTAGGCGATTTTTCGGTGTCTTTTCGATTGTAGCAATGATCTTGAGACTTGGTTTTGAAATTCATAAATACAAGAGCCATACTACCATTTAAAAGTTTGTTTTTCTGCATAATTTTGGCTTGAGTAGTGATGAAATATAACGTCAAACGACTTCTATTTAGGTTTATTGTCGTGTCCTAATCATCAATCTGTTGGTTCAGAAGCTCAAAGCTTGTAGTTAAGAACATTAATGGCATCAAACAGAAGATTCAACGACAGTTTCATCTTCTCTATAGGACATTGTAATGATCCCTTTCTCTGTCTCCTTTGTTCTTTTTTCACTAGAGTTAATATTCTTTAATCATGACTGAAACCAATGTCTTTCCATTTCAAGAAATTGGATTAAAACCCCTTTTTATTTTGAATTTTCACGTTCTTTCTCCATCATAAAATGATAATTTTCTCTTGATGTCGACGACGAAAGATGTTAACCTTTTTGTTATCTAAGAAAGTAACCGGGGTTTTCGCTTTCACTATGATTTTATCTATCTAACTATCAGTTTACCCTAATACTTTTTCCTTTTACATCCTTTCTCAGAAAAGAAGAAGATATATATAAGGTGGATCCCCACAAGGAAAACAAGTTTAGTGGGAGGTTCTTGCATCAAAATCATAGTTCTTTTTGATGTAATATTGACGTTGTGAAAGTGAAACTGTTGTGTTGAAGTAGAAGAACAATCTTAAAACTTAAAAGCTTAGACCCGAAAAATCCAAAACCTTGTTTGTTGTTGGTTGGGGATTACAAAATTTAATTGATTTTCATGGATAAAGCTCAAAGATTCGATTCTTGTAGAGCTTGTAGCACAATGTGTATTTACCCATAATTTGTTTTGTTGTGAATGGTTAAAAAGGTCAAGTCTTTTGTCCTTTTAACCCAAGCTCATGATTTGTACTATATGTATGATCATTTCTAGATTTTAAGATAAAAAGAAAGATTTTTTTGCGCAAACCCATGATGTTATGATCTTGTAAGTAAATTATAGTAAGAGAAATAAAAAGTCAAGAACTTCTGTTTCAAAAAAGTTTTAGTTGTTGTATTGTACATATCTTTTGATATGCAAATCTAACCACCATAAGCTTTATCAATAGTACTGAGCTTTGAAATTCTAGTGGTGAAAATGTCATAACTAGATTTACTCGACAACTAAAGTGAAACTACACAAATTAAGTAATAAAAATATTATAAATATAATAAAATAGTGAATATTTCAAGAAGAAATGTACATATATATATATTAAGAATGTAAAGAAAAACACGATCATTTTGGGTTAGCTCTTTGCCAGACAAATAGATAGATCTAAGTACTCTCTCCCTTTTTTTGCGTGACAATGCCTTGTCAACAACCATTTTCTTACAAATATGTATGTATCTATATTCTTCATCATAAGATAGTATTGATAGTTTTCAACCGGTGATTACAAATCTACCAATTTGCAAGTGTTGAAAGTAATTGGTATTGAGTGCAAACAAATTGGATTGCTTTTAAATTATTCATCAATTATTCACTTTTTTACTTGCCTAAAAGAGGGGTTAAAAACCCAAAAGTATATATCAATAATTATACCCCACAAACAGCATATTATTATGAAAAAGAATACACTTTATTTTTGTCTTGAAAACTTTATACTTGATTGGTATTAGATTCACCTTACCCACCTCCATTAGCTGTTGATCATAAGAAAATTCAACTCATATCTACAGAAAATATTTTGAGTAACTTTTGTAAAGATACATATATTTATAAACGTTGTTGTGTTTTTTTTTTGTTAGGTTAAACTGTTTTGTGCTTAATATAACTTTTCATTTTTTAGTTTCCTTCAAAATATTTGGATTTTTTTTTTTAAATTGTTTAAGGATATGTTTTCTTTAACATTGTTTGTGTAATTGTGGTAAGGAAACGTATCTCCTTTTTATTTTAACATTTTATATCTTTTATTTAAAACTTTTGTCCCTTTCTTAAAATTTTACTTAGGAAAATTATTATTTCTTTTTCCTTTTATTTTTCCAGTACTTATTAAATATTACAATAGAATATTACAATAGACGGTAACTTTTTGAAGAAGAAGTTCAATAGCTTATAAATTTTTAGAAAGGTTAAACATTATATTTTATTATATTGTTTTAGCTACAACATTAATGTTATGGACTTAAGTTTCAAAACAAACACTAATGTTATGGACTTACACTAGTACATTTTTGACATGAAATTAGTATTGCTGAATAAATAAAATATATAAAAATTGCATAGACGCCAAAGAAAGAAGTAAAAAGTGACGACCTCAAAAAAGTAGTTGGAATTATTGATTTGGTATTCTGGTGGTAAGACAGAATTTCCTGTCGGCAAATGCTGACTTCTTACCAAATTCTCTTTCACTATTTTGCACTTATTTTTAATCAATTTTAAATTTCATTTGTATAAAAGATTTGAAAAAGTTGTAAAGATAAAATTATAATGATATGGTAGAGGACAATCTTTTCAAATTACACAAGAATCTCGTCCTCTCCCAATGCTTCTTCATCATTATACAAATCCATTTTGATATACATATATATATATATATATATAAACAAATAAAGTAGATTCATTTTCCTTTGACATGTTTTTTATAAAAATGAGGACATACCCTGTTAAATGTAGTAGAAAAATGCAAAACTAGTGGTTACCTATATAATCAGTCTTATTACAGGTTCTAATTATTTTATCTGTAGTTTATTTCACCTGGTAATTTGTGTGATCATTGCTAGGGGCACAAATTGAGTATTTAGTATTTTTGATATACTTGATATCCGATTTAATTTGTACAAATAGTAAAAAATAATAATTTATATTTAATTTATTAAAAATGAATACTTACAGTTTTAAATACTTGTTAAAAATGATAGACTTGCAAGTGGATACCAAATACTAATAGGTAACGTAAAGGATACATGTCCCTTGTGTTTAATGTTTAGTTTGAAAGCTAGTGGTGATTTTTCTACTGATTATCAGCTAGTTAGCTACGACAAAGATTTTTTTCTTTTAAATTAATGTTGTCGAGATGGGTCCAAGAATGTTATCGCTGAGCTACCTAATACATACCATCAGGCATCAGCTGTAAAAAACAAAGGTTAATTTGTGAAATGACCAAAAAATAAATAAATATATATATAGTTTTGTTGAAAGAGGATAAAGAGAGATATGAAGAGAAAAGAAGAGAGAGGTGGTGATATGGTTAGTTTGTGAAATACCATGCTTGCACCTTTTGGAACTAGATGCTTATAATTGTTATAGTGTAATGTTTTTACCATGATGTTACACATAATAAGGAATTGAGATTTGTATTTTTTCTGTTTCATCTATGAAAATGCATTTTATTTGTTCGAAAAATGTATTTGTAAAGTATTTTTATTATTATATAAATGGGTTTCCTAGAAGTCCATATTGTTACTCCATGTTTTAGTTATATATTATTAGAATTCCTAGAGATAGATATTATAGTATTATTTTTTTATTTTTTTTGGTAATCTATTATAGTATTATTTGAAATGAGAGACGATCATTACTTACGAGGGGTTCATATGAAATGAAATGCATATATAATGATAAAAAAGAGACTGTGATTTATGTCTATTTGAATTATGATTTTGAGTAATATTATAAACACTCATTATACTTTCTTATGGAGCATGTGATGGAATTATTTCCTCTAGATTTCGTTGTTTGCAAGCAAATCATGAATCAACACTATCGATTACAAATCATACTCTCATTAGCACCACAAACTAACATTTTTTTATAACTTGTTATGTGATTTGAACATGAATGTTGTACTCAATCATCACAAAACTTGTGGTTATTTATCTTGTTTTGTTAAAAACATATAATTCTTTTACATATACAAAAAGGAGTGACGTATATTTCTACTTATCAATTATGATTCAATAGCAACAACACCAACATTTTCAAAATAGAATATTATCAGCACCGAAGTTCAGATATGTACTGTTTAAGTTTAATATAGTTGTATAATAATTTGTATAATAGTTTAATACGTGTTACGATAAATAAAGGTGTAGTTAAGACTTAAGAGAGTGACTGAGAATCTGCTCTCTTTCATAATTGATGTTTGTTTTTGAGACAAATCACGTTTATATCGCTTTTTCTTAATTAGGTATGGAAGATTCTACTAGTTTGTCAAATATATGAACTAAAATCAGTTTGCTTTGTCGTTGTATCTGCTAATAATAAGTTAGTTAGAAAAAAAAGAAATAATTACTGCTCCTCAACCAATTGACACAAGATTATTTTTTTCTCCAAATTGGCACACTTCTAGACTAGTAATTTTTTGCATTAGCACATGCCGATTTTAAATAAGTTATAGATAGATTTTCAATATGAATTGTTTGTAGAAAATGTTGTGAAAGGCTTTAAATACAATAACCACGAGTTTATATACATTTGGGTTTACAGCTTAGCTTATTTATGAAACAACAATCATTGGTATTAATCAAAGTCTACTCGACAGTATACCAATGAATTTTGTAAAAGTAGATTATGGTTTATGATTAATTAAAAATACTAATACACTACATGAGTAAAAAAATAGATTTCAATACGACATGTCTAGAATATGTTCTGAAATGCTTTTACAAACAAAATACAGAGTGTTAAACAAAAGTTAAAACCAATATATTTTACAATATGAGTTGGAATATAAAAATATGATAATTTATTAATGCTTGTACACCAAAAAATCTGGATTTTAAATTACATAAAAAGTAAATTATAGTACGATGAAAAAAGTACCGTTAAACGCAAATTTATAATACAATTTAAAATGATGCAGTCAACTTATTTTTTTATAAACTTGGTAAAGTAGTCGACTGTAGCTACTTAAAAAAAAAAAAAATCTGTAACATGATAATTAATCCGTGATTAAAAAATCCAATAATTGATGGTATCCATTTTGGGTTAAAGGATTAATACTCTTCCATTTTGGGCCTTGATATTTAATCTCTGAACCGGCGGTTTTGAACCGTGAAATCAAATTTAATAACCGGGAAATCAAATTCCAAACCGTTAACTTTAGTAACCGATAATTTGGTAGCCACGCCAGCAAAGCTAGGGATCTTCCACATTTCGTCGTCACTGTTCATTTGTCATCGGAAAAAACTTCTCAGCCACAGAGCCGTGACTAAAAAAAAAAAAAATGGCGGCAATCAGGACGATGACGAACTTGATCATACGCGAGTTTATCCATCACCCTCTCCTCTTTCGCTCTGAATCGAAATCGTGCCACTCTCTTTTCCCTTCGCTCCGTCGCACTCCTGGGATCGTTCTGGTTCACTCCAATTCCCGATTCGGTTCCTTCCGATGCGCCGCGTCTAATTCCGGTGGAGGTGATCGGAAAGTTTCGTCACGGTTGTCTCAGGTGCAGCAGATGCTTCATGAGGCGGAGGAGAGAGCTAGTTCCGCTGGCAACGAGCCTACTCCTCAAATTACTCTAGGTGAGGTTTTGATTAAGCTCTTTTACAGGGAAAGTTTGTAGATTTAGTGAAACAATGTATGAGAACTCTGTTCTCTAGTCATTTTGATGGAAACATTTACAGACAATGCTACATGAACTCTGTTCTGTAGTCATTTTGATTGAAATATTTACAGACAATGTTGTAAGAACTCTATTCTGTAGTGGTTTTGATGGAATGTTTACGGTAAGTGTTATAAGAACTCTGTTCTGTAGAGCTTTTGATGGAACTTTTAGAGACAATGTTACAAGAACTCTGTTCTGTAGTGGTTTTGATTGAAACATTTATAGACAATGTTATAAGAACTCTGTTCTGTATTGATTTTGATGGAAAATTTGCAGTCAATGTTACAAGAACTCTGTTATGTAGTATTTTTGATTGAACATTTACAGTTAGTGTTATAAGAACTTTGTTCTGTAGTGGTTTTGATGGAATAGTTACGGAGAATGTTATAAGAACTCTGTTCTGTTGTCATTTTGATGGAATATTTACATAGAATGTATCTATCTCTTTGGTACTTGCAGAGGATGTTACTATCTACAATGTTATAGAACTCTGTTCTGTAGTAGTTTTGATCTGATCACATAGTTTTTATGTGTTTGGTACTTGCAGATATAGTGAAACTATGTAGCGGCAATTTTATAAAATTCTGGTTTATAGTAATTTTGATGGAAACATTTATAGTTTGATATGTTCACATAGTTTCATTTGTATATGTGTTTGGTGCTTGCAGACCATGTTACACTTAACTTTGCTAGAAGCGGTGGTCCTGGAGGCCAGAATGTGAACAAAGGTCTGACCATTTCTTCTGCACTCTTCTTTGCATTGATGTATCCACGCTTGTATACCCTTCACATGTTAACAACTTTCTTTCTTTCTTTTTTCAGTGAATACCAAAGTAGATATGCGCTTCAATGTAAAAAACGCTTACTGGTTAAGTGAGAGGATCAGGGAGAAGATCATACAGACGGTTTGTTTTTTTCCTACACTATTATCCCTTCTACAATACTATGACCACGAGTTTTATTTCTTGTCATGTTCCATTGAGCAAGTAGTACTACAAATAGTTGTGTTCAAGTTGTTAAATGTTTGGAGCTGATCTCAACAGGAGAAGAATCGGATCAACAGGGACGGAGAGCTTGTGATATCTTCAACCAAAACCAGAACGCAGAAGTCAGTAACCTAATCATCTTCTCTTTCTTGTTCCATTTTCAAGTAAACACTCCCATTTTCTAACAGTATGTTTTACGCAGAGGCAACATAGACGATGCACTTGCAAAGCTACAGGTAAAGTTTCTAACTGAATGTCACAATCTTTGGTTCTGTATAATGCTGAGGTGTTTTGGTTTAAACTTCAAACAGGCGATTATTGATGCGGCTTCATATGTTCCACCACCACCATCAGAAGAACAGAAGAAGAAAATAGTAAAGATGTAAGAACCAATCCTCCTTTCCATGAATTCATCACTCTTTCTTCACATCCTCAACGCCTTACCAGGTGTTTTCTTTACATTTTCAGGGCGACAAAAGCTGATGAGAAACGGCTTAAAAGCAAAAAGGTTCTTTCTGACAAGAAAGCTGCCAGAAGAGACCGGAGTAGTTGGGATTAAAACTTAAACCAGATACAATGGAGTCCAGGTTGAGTCCAAAGCGTTAACTTACATGAGTATGCCATTTTCCTGGCGTTTAATGTTACGCAACAGAAGAAAACATATCATTCCACACTTTATTCTATAGTTTATATATATTCTACTTCTAGTAACATGTTCTCCTGATCTTTGATCAATATGTTTGATCCATTTTCTCTTCTTGTTGTTGTTATCACTCTTCCCGGAGCTTCTTGCTGCTGCCACATGAGCAATCCTTACACCGCCGGAAACCGGAAGAGCCACTGTGAGATCAAACTCAACGTTTCTCAAAACCTTTGCTGCAAAATGCGTTTGTGTGTTAACTCCTTTTGACCACGTTTCCATATTGGGCTAGGCCCGGCCCATTTACAATGGATCTTTGATTTTATCAAAAGGTCGTCGTCTTTGTCACTCACTCAAAACCACAAACGCCACAGCAGATACAGATTGTAAACTTCTCTGCAATGGAGCAAAACCAAGAGACCCGACCCGAAAGCCCGGAAAAACCGAAGACGGGCACGGACGGTTTGAGCAACGCCCAGGCCACTCCAATGAAGAAAGCCTTCAACACCGAAGAAAACAGCGACAGAATCGACAACGACGTCGCTGCGGCGGATCTAAACCCTAAACCCACCGAGAAGTTACAGCCAAGTGAATCCGACGACGAGGAGATCGATGTTCCAAGCATCTCAGAATCCCTCGGAGAAGAAGAATCATCCGATCTAGTAACAGAGCAGCAATCACAAACCCCTAATCCCTTAGAGCCCGGACCCAGGGCTCGAAAACGACGTCGTAGAAAACGTTTCTTCACGGAGATAAACGCGAACCCAGCTTTCTCCCGAAACCGCCGCAACAGCGTCGGGAAAGAGCTCGATTCCGAAGCCCTAACCGCAATGTCGGTAGGGTTTCCAGTAAACTCCCTCACGGAGGAAGAGATCGAAGCCAACGTGGTATCGATCATAGGAGGTAAAGAGCAGGCGAACTACATCGTCGTGAGGAATCACATCATCGCTCTGTGGAGATCCAACGTCTCGAATTGGCTAACGCGAGATCACGCTCTCGAGTCTATACGGTTAGAGCACAAAACGTTGGTTGATACTGCTTACAAGTTTCTCCTCGAGCATGGTTATATTAATTTCGGTTTAGCTCCGGTTATCAAAGAGGCGAAATTGAGATCCTTTGATGGTTTAGATCCGCCTAATGTTGTGGTTGTTGGTGCTGGTTTAGCTGGTTTGGTTGCTGCTAGGCAGTTGTTGTCTATGGGGTTTAGAGTTTTGGTTTTGGAAGGGAGGGATAGACCGGGCGGGCGGGTTAAGACCCGGAAGATGAAAGGTGGTGAGGGTGTTGAGGCAATGGCTGATGTTGGTGGGAGTGTGTTGACTGGGATTAATGGGAATCCTCTCGGCGTGTTGGCGAGGCAGCTTGGGTTGCCTCTTCATAAGGTTAGAGATATATGTCCTTTGTATCTACCTAGTGGTGAGCTTGTTGACGTTGGTGTTGATTCTAAGATAGAGGTTTCGTTTAATAAGTTGTTGGATAGGGTTTGTAAGCTTAGAGGGTCGATGATAGAGGAGATTAAGTCAGTAGATGTGCCGTTAGGTGTGGCTCTTGAGACTTTTCGGTTGGTTTATGGTGTTGCTGAGGATCAGGAGGAGAGGATGTTGTTTGATTGGCATTTAGCGAATTTGGAGTATGCTAATGCTACATTGTTAGGGAACTTGTCAATGGCGTATTGGGATCAGGATGATCCGTATGAGATGGGAGGTGATCATTGCTTCATACCTGGTGGGAATGAGACGTTTGTGCACGCTTTGGCTGAGAATTTGCCTGTTTTCTATGGGAATGTTGTGGAGAGTATTAGGTATGGAAGCAATGGGGTTATGGTTTATGCGGGTGATAAGGAGTTCTCCTGCGATATGGCTCTTTGCACGGTTCCTTTAGGTGTTTTGAAGAAAGGGGGCATTGGGTTTCATCCTGAGCTTCCTGAGAAGAAGAAAGAAGCGATTCAGAGACTTGGGTATGGATTGTTGAACAAAGTTGCGATGTTGTTTCCTTATAACTTTTGGGGGGAAGAGATTGATACGTTTGGGAGATTAACTGAAGATTCAAGCACGAGAGGAGAGTTCTTCTTGTTCTACAGCTACTCTTCGGTCTCTGGAGGTCCATTACTTGTAGCACTTGTAGCTGGAGACGCCGCAGAAAGATTCGAGACAATGTCTCCTACTGATTCCGTTAAGAGGGTGTTGCAGATACTGCGTGGAATTTATCACCCGAGAGGAATAGTTGTTCCTGATCCTGTTCAAGCCCTCTGTTCCAGATGGGGACAAGACAAGTTTTCGTATGGTTCTTACTCGTATGTTGCGGTGGGATCATCTGGAGATGATTATGACATTTTGGCTGAGAGTGTTGGAGATGGGAGAGTGTTCTTTGCAGGTGAAGCGACGAATAAACAGTATCCGGCTACAATGCACGGAGCCTTCTTAAGTGGAATGAGAGAAGCAGCAAACATACTTAGAGTTGCTAGAAGAAGGGCATCATCATCGGCTTCAAACCTTGCTAAGTGAGATCTAAGATAGGACCTGGAAATTATGTGTGCAATCCCTTGAATTATCCTCAGAAAGATCAATCTCTTGTCTTTATGCTTCTGTAATTCATTGAACCGTTTATGGAAATATGGTTCATTCTTAGTATTGATTCCTGGAAAAGTCATAGATGCGTTGGTGCTGAACTACTTGCCTTCATCTTCTGCATCAAATCGTTGCTCTCCGAGCTTGACTTTCACTTGTTCTACACCACTTTATTGTCTATCTTGCGTTTGATCTTCAATACAATAAATTAACATTGAGAAGCAATAGATCCTGAGCACCAAAGGCATGCGTTTACATCTTAAATAAAGCAAACAGACTAATTATAGAGGAATATTTGTTCATTTTAGCTATAGTTACTCTGCTAGTGACAAACAAAGAATATTCTGACAGAAATGAGTACTATATTTTCATTTTATAATTAAAAACATATTAAATAAATCCACTCACAGTAGCAAAATTAAATTCAATAGAATAACATACAATAAAATACTCGTGAACAATATGAGAAAGTTCCGTTTAAACCGCCAAAATATAATATGAACCGATGATTGAGGAAAATACTCGTGAACAATAAAATACTTTATCTTAGGCCGTTACATTTTTTTTTTTTGTTTTGTTTTCTTCTTGTGGCATTGGGCATGGCCTTTCTCACACAACATGAAGCACGGCTCTTATCGGTACGGTTCACCTAATCAAATTTAAAATGACCATATGTCTCAGTTTGAATATATTACTATCACATAAAGACAATTTTTTTTTAATTTAAGAAATGAATCTTTTATCTGTTTTAAAAGGCAACTCTGTATATTAAATAAAATTTGTTTGGTTAATCTAATCTGCATGAATTGACTTCACCTAACACTCCTTTAAGTAACTGGTCGACGGTTTCTAATGTTTATCCAAATTCACTTCAACTGAGTAAAACGTTTTCTCATGGATTCTAGTTTTTCAAGCATTGTTCCAGCTCCAGAAGATCCCATACTCACTGTATCTACTAATCTTCACTCTTAAGGCTCTTACTTAATGATTCTTTGTTAATGTTTATTTCTTACTAAGTAGCTGTAACTGATTTTATTAGTGTACAAGTTGTGTTTAATTTTAACCTTTTTTTTTTTTATGATTGTACAAACAGGTATATTTTGCTAGTAGAGATGATCCTAGTCCGGTTAAGTTGAATTTGAGCGGAGGTTCCTATCGGTCTGAGGTAATTTTGTTTTTTACGTTGCATGGATCTTTACAGTTCACGGTCTCAGTGACTAGGTTAATTTAGTCTTCTCTTGGGGATTGTTCTTTTTTTTTTTTTCTTATAAAAGGAAGGAAAGCCTCTTGTTCTTCAGGTTGTGAGACGAGCTGAGCAGCAGTTAGCAAACGACATGTAAGCCACTTGTTTGTAAGGTTGTGAGACGACTTGTTTTTTTGGTTTTTAATTTTTTTTTGGGGGGGGTTCTTCCTCAAGGTCCCGGGACAAGGAGTATCTTTCCCTTGATGGACTTGCTGAGTTTAACAAATTGAGCGCCAAGCTCATCTTAGGTGATGATAGGTAAAGGAGTCACTGCTATTTATCTCATATTTCTTTTTATTTTAAAAAATAATAATAATCCGAGGTTTGATTATATTTTCTTTTGTAGCTAACTGCTGGACATAAAATTATTTTCCATTCTATTATAAATATTGTTTTTTTGTTTTGTTTTGGGCAGTTCTGCAGTGAAAGAGAATAGAGCTGTTACAATCCAGTGTTTGTCTGGTACTGGTTCTTTGAGAGTTGGAGCTGAGTTTCTAGCAAAACACAACCAAGAAGTAAATATTTCTCACCATTCATTTATAACTTGGCAAAATAACTTTTAAATTTTATCATACATGACTACACACTTGTAACTAGTGTTGTCATTATGTTAAACAGTCTGATTCACACTTATGTAATGCATTTTGTTAAAAAAAAAAAAAAAAATTCTTTACATTCAGAAAGATGCAAAACGAATAAACCACATACTAACAAAACTTGCAACAAATCTCAAGAGTTCTTTTTTTTCTCGTTGCTTTCAGCGTGTCATATTCATTTCAAACCCAACGTGGGGGAACCATCCTAATCTTTTCAGTTTGGCGGGTTTGTCTGTAGAATATTATCGTTACTATGATCCAAAAACCCGAGGACTCGACTTCAAAGGTTGATTTTATAGTTCTGTCTACATTCAAACTATTTGTCTATCATATTCATCATTGTTATGTTTTGTTTGATTCTATATATGTATTACTCATTGATTGACCCATTCACCAAATGATGTTTAGTACTTAGTAGTGTTACACCAATCGTAAATTCTTAACCTCAAAAACAGGCATGCTCGAGGACCTTGGCGCTGCACCGTCTGGAGCTATAGTGGTATTGCAAGCTTGTGCGCATAACCCCACAGGAGTTGACCCAACACTCGAGCAATGGGAACAGATTCGGCAAGTGGTGAGATCTAAAAGCTTATTACCCTTCTTTGATAATGCATATCAGGTAATTCATATAAGTATTACCCTTGCTTTGTTTCTTTGTTCTACAAACTAACGAAACATATGGGTTTATAATGTTTTTTTTTTCCATCTAATTTTCAGGGTTTTGCTAGTGGTAACCTTGAGTCAGATGCACGAGCAGTTCGTATGTTTGTTAATGATGGGGGTGAATGTATGATAGCTCAAAGTTTTGCCAAAAATATGGGTCTTTATGGGGAGCGTATTGGTGCTCTTACCATTGTAAGCAACCAAACTTCTCTATTTCACACGCAAACGTAAACCTATAGGGGCCTACGTTTATAATATAAAGCATTTTGAATAGTTTAGGCCATGATTATTGCAGAGTTCTCAACATAATATAAGAACCGTCTCTTAACTTTAACTAAACCCCCCCGCAATAATCATGCCCTATATAATCTTTGTGGAAAAGGTATGCACCTCAGAAGATGTGGCTAGGAAAGTAAAGAGCCAACTGCTACTTGTTGTGAGACCTATGTATCTTAGCCCACCTATTCATGGAGCATCCATTGTTACCACAATTCTTAAAAACAGGTAATTGGTATTATAGGAGCTACAATATTTCTCAGATTAGTTGAAATGGCACTAGTTATAAGTTTAACACTAACTGATTGAGCTTGAGTTCTAACACGGTTCTTGATTTTGATTTTTGTTGTCAACAATATGCATACTGAGGGTTTTTGAAAACGTAGTGATGCATTGATGATACTAGCACATAAACCAGTAGATTATGTCTTTGTCTTATGTGAATTTTGATTATGCTCAAAGTTTATGTGTATACATTTTTGGCAGTGATATGTACAACGACTGGACGGTTGAGCTGAAAGGAATGGCTAACCGCATACTTAGCATGCGTAAACAGTTATATGAAGCTTTACAAGTTAGAGGTTTGGTTTGATGTTTTCATTTTCCTAAAAAAAAAAATATTAACTGAATCATTCATAAGTTCTGATATGTACCATTTTGTTCTTGAAGGCACACCTGGTGATTGGAGTCACATTACAAGACAGATTGGGATGTTTAGCTTTACTGGGTTGAATGAGAAGCAAGTTCGCTTCATAGCCAAAGAGTATCACATTTACATGACCTTTAACGGGTAAAAGCCATTATATAACTTATCTTCAAATGTTTTAAGTAGGGTTTTACTAGCAAGCTATTTCCAATATATTTTTTCTATTTTTAAGTAAAAGAACCTTATAATAGAAAGGAGTTTTACTCTTTTCATTCACTTAAATTCGATTAAATCTACTTGTCTGTAATGAAAAGCTTAGCTTTATAATGAGAATTATGTATTGCAGGAGGGTAAGCATTGCAGGTCTAAGTTCTAAGACAGTTTCCCAACTCGCTGATGCTATACATGCTTCAGTTACCCGTATGGCCTAATCTAGCGATTGTGTTCTTTGTTGTTTTATAAGAAAAAAACACAAAAAGAGTTCTTGGTGTACATTTCATAAGCAAAACCAATGAAGCATATATTATGTAATGTATAATATCTAAATGATTTCTTTTCTTTTCTTTTCTGATGGGTTGTTAAACCGGACAAAATGAGGATTGTAACCTTTAAACAAACAAAGAACACATAACATTGACTCAATACTCAAACGTAACACATACATCTTCTTAGGATTCCTCTCTATAAACCAAGAGGCCGACGTCATTCCCGCAACTAATATGAAATTCCAGCCAATACTGAGAACGCTATTCAATTTTTCCTTGTTACTCCATACTTGGTAACTAGAATTTCATAAGGGATATCAAGCAATATTTATTGATTTTATTCTTAAAATTTTAGTCATCTAGCAGCAATGAGTTCATTTTCAATTTCTATAATAATAATAGAAAATCACATTAAATAGGACAATTCTCTTAAATAGTTTTTTTTACAGTTTTTGTCACAAAAGTAGTCTTAGAAAAATAAAATGACCAAAATAACATTTTTTTTGTTGAAATTTTTAACTTTTTTATTTATTTTTTAAATTTGAAACCATATTCCCAAATCCACCCCTTAACTCTAAACCCTAAAATCTAAATTAGTTAACCCTAAAGATATAAATGCATATAAATAAAAAAATTAGCTTCTAAAAAAACTATTTTGGTTATTTTCTTCCTTAAGAACTATTTTTGTGAAGAACAAATTAAAAGAGACTAAGGTAATTTCTCCATCAAAAACCATACTCGAAAAAGAACATAACATAAAATAAAAACATCAATCCAATTTAAAAAAACTCAGAAAACCATATTCGAATCGAGACGAGCCGATATACAAATGATAAAAGTCCGGTTTCGACAGCTAAATATAAGAACATGAACAAATAACACGTGAACAAAAGACCCTTAATATAAGTTCAAATATGAGCTAATAATAAACCCGGTTAACAATCGGAAAACCAAGAAATTCCAGTTTATTTTCAGAAGAAAATGGTCAAAAACAAAGAGAAGATCACGGTGGTGACTCCATAACCGGCGAGCTTGTTCCCAGCTCCCGTGTCTTTTCCTTTGTTTCCTGCTATTATTAGAAATCCACATGAGAAAAATCAATTATCAAATATGAACAAATGAATTATAAAATATACAGTATTTTATTAAAATAAATTAATATGACGTGTTAGTGACTATGTCCGAATTACAAGTCAATATAAGAGGCAAAAGAAAGTAGAAGAAAAAGCTGGCATTCACACTCAATCATTGTTTTTAGAGAGATAAAAAAAAGAGAATAGTCTGGCAAAGTTAAGAAATAATGCGTTCTTGACTTGTTGACTTAATTAACAACAAATGATTTTTCACTCAACTCCGCTTAATCAATCAAATGGTATAACATTAATCCATCAAACGAAACTTGAAACTTAATTTTAAAAATTGAAAAAAATAAATGTAAAGGAGCAGGTGAAAGTTTAGTTTATACCTGGGGGAGGTAAAGAGGCTTTTGGCGATGAAGCTCCAGCACCTGAAAAATAAACAAAAACATTATTTATCAGAAAAAAATTATTTTGATTTAATTGTCATTGTATTGTAAGAAAAAAATATTTTAAAATAATTATTATTTTAAAGTTTTAATATAAAATTTATTACAAAATTTTTTATTTTTTTTATTTTTTATTAGTTAAAATATGGTTAAATATATAAGTAATTATGTTTTTATTTTAGAAAAAGCATAAACATATAATTTTTACTACAATAAAATAAAAGGGAACAAGTAAAAAAAGTAAAAAATCTGAGAGATCTGAGAGAAAGAGTACGGGGACAAGCGGAGAGATCAGTGGTGACGCCACATCGACGGCTGAGATTGAGAGCTTGAGCAGTAGTGACGTTGAAGCTAGAGAGCAAGCCAGGAGTGTTGTAGACAGTGCAGAGACATGGAAGCTCATCCTTCACCGCTTCCTTGATCGAATCACAACATTCATTCGGTGGCCTCGTCGTCGTTGTCAGAGCACTGAAGCAGGGGACTAGCTTGCTCACGCAAGTTGTAGCCTCTTGCGCTTTCACCTCCGCCAATGCAACTATAAACATCGCCGCCGCAAAGATCATCGTTGCAGTTGAGAAACGCACCATTTTCTTCTCTCTCTCTTTCTCTTGACGGAGGGAGGTCCGTGTTTATTTTTATTTCTTTTAGGTTTGGGAGTTACTTGTGGCTTTTGGTTTTGCTTTTGCTTTTGTTTGGTTTTAAATAATACAAAGTTGCTTAAGGAGGAGACCTTTCGCATTATTTATTTATCTTTTTTACACTCTTTTTTTTTTTGTCAACATCTTTTTACGCTCTTTAATTTATATATGTGTGTGTGTCTTTTTCTTTTCTAAACATAAAACATTTTTTCGTTTGAAGCAAATGGTCTCCCATATATTTGACGAATAAATTCAATGTTTGACACGTAAATTACAAATTCATTGAGAATGATGTTTCTTGTTTACGCGTCTTTATTTACTTTCAAGTTTCAACACTATTTAATACTTGCTCTGTTTGTGTCATTCTAACATTTTTCATATAAATTAAGAAAATATTTAATTTTACATATTTCTCATATAAAAACATCATTACCCATACATCTAACAATATTTCAACCAATAAAAAATTAAAATGCAAAATAAAATTCATAAATTATGCATTGAATTCCGTAAACGACACTTATTTTGTAACAAAAACAAAGTGTCATTGTAATAACCCTCATGAACCAATGAATTTTTGGTCGAGAAAAATTCTGCTAGACCAGTTTGGAGTTGGTCTGATCAGAATTAAAATAAAAACCGACCCGGTGAATTAATATCTCAACGAGACTGTTGTGTAGTCGAAAGACCTTCCCTTGATAGATCTGGTCGAGCTTTAATTATTATGGTCGAATTTTTATTAAGCTGGACAAGATTTTCCGAGAGCAGGACGGGAATTAATGGACAAGAAAGGTTTGGTCGAAAACTGATCAGAAATGTCGACCAACTTCTTAAATAATTTTCCTAACCCATCACATGCCTTGCACCAACCTGCCTGCTTGATTCATTTAAGTGATCATGTGATTGTCACAAGCTGCCTGCCTCCTTGGTTAATAAGTCAGTCATGTGCAAGTCACCAGCTACATGCTTCAGCTGCTTGCAGCTTTCTTCATGGGAAGGAAAAGTTCAGCTGCTTGTGCTGCTTGGTGTGCTGAAGCATGTCTCCAGCTGTTAAGTCTCAGCCTTGCTTTGTGCTGAGTGAAACCCACCTCTAAAGCAACCTCTCAGCCATTTAAATCTATTCTCCACCTGCTTGGTCGTCCATTACCACAAGAAAACCAGAGAAATATTTTCAGAGAAAATCAGTGAGAAAGAAGAGAAAAACTGAGAGAAAAATTAGAGAAAAATCAGAAAACATCTTGGACAATTTTCTTCCATCCTCTAGCTTATCTCCTTGCTGTGTAGAAGATCAGAAGGTGATGTATCCAGAGAAAGCCCTAGACTATGTTCTGTTTTTGTTAAGAACCGATTTTGATTTCTGTTTTTAAAACAGTTCAGTCGCAAGTTCAATTTAAAGGGGAGGATCATCTGACTTCTTAGGCCATCAGTTGTTGTGGTAAGCTTAATCACCTTGCCTCAGACCTGTTTTGATCAGAGCTTGTTAATGATTAGCTAAGGTGTTGGTCGGATCAATTCTAAGTGATTATATGGTTCAGTTTGTTTAGTTTCGGTTTGAATTAATTTCAGTAAACCGCAAGCTAACTGATGTGAATTGTTTAGACTTAAGCTGAACTGAACTGATCCTGTCTTGAATCAATCTTCTCAGAACCGAGTTGATCTGATCTAGGATGAGTAGAACCGAGCTGGAACTGAATTGATTTAAGTTGTTAGCTTGAAGCAAACTGTCAGATTTATGATGTTCTGAACCGAACAGATTTAATCTTGTCTAGTACTGAACTGAGCTGTACTGTCTATGGTCTGAGCTTGTCATATCCTGATATAGTCTTGAGTTGATCTGAACTGCTAAGCTTTCCCCTGAACCAAGCTGATCTATCCTTGAACTGAAATATTAAAGCTTGTCCCAAACCAAACTAGTCTGATTTAAGTTACTTCTTCAGAATGGACTTGTTGGATTAATAATCGTCTGTACCGAAATGCTCTGTTTCAGATGGTTGAGGTCAGTGGTAGGATCAGCCGGATCCTTCTGGTTGTCCTGAATCAGGATTCAAGTGGAGTGTCATTAGCTTGAGCTCAAGTCTACTCTTCCTTAGCCAATCTCATAGATTCAATAGTGAGTCTAGATAGATGATGAATAAGTTATTAATGAGTATGCATGATTGCATACTGAATATGGTTGATTAATAAGCAATATCTCTTAATCTATAATTGAATGTGAGGTGTTTACTTATGTAAACACTTTAGAAATATTATGAATTATTATTTGACGTTTATCCCGAGCCTTAGTACTTGTTCTCAAGTACTAATATATAAGTATATTGTTAAGTATATAAGTATGAATCATGTGAAGTCTTATTGTATACTCACTCTCTCGAAAGTCCCGCATTACCATGAATTGGTCCTGCGATATTGAACAAGGTCACGAAGACACGATGATGGGGTCGCACCCTGGAGGCCGTGTAACTGCATGTAGCGTTAGGTGTTCGATATTGGAATATCTGATGGAGATGATAGTTATAATTATTTTCCCGCTAGGCTCGGTTAGCCTTGGTGGTTTTCCGGGTTTAGTATATATATATATATTATATGTATGAGTGAATGGCGGGTATCGTGGAAATGATGTTTAAGATAAGATTCACATTGATAGAATGAAAAGCCTTATATATATATTTAATAGTTATGGAATATATTTCCACTGCATGCAAATGGAGTTCATTTCTCGGGATATTATTGATATATGTTGGGGTGTGGGATTAGACTCACTGAGTAAACTAGTTACTCATGACTCATTTGTGTTGCAGGTTACCAGTAGGCGGGAGACCTTACTCTAGGACGGGAAGGAACATCATTAGCCAGCGGTAGATTTATTATCCTTGCAAAGACGTTTTGTATATAGCTTATGTATAAGCTTGTTTTATCATAACTTCAAGGTCGACCTATAACATTTTTGTAACATGATTTTGAATAAATAAATCTATAATGTATAAACATTTTTCTAAAGTACGGGTTCCATATGATATTAATCTTTGTCCGGGACGAACTAACTATCGGGTATTGCTTGATCGGGTTGAAAAGCCTTAAGTGATATCCGATAGGAGCGTCGATGTTCTCAGTTTGCTAGTCCAAGGAACTCGGAAGTATTCGGGAACCTCGGGTCGGCTTTCAGGGAGCATTGACCGTGTCATTTCCGGTCATTTACGATCGGGGGTGTCACAAAGGTGGTATCAGAGCATGGTTATACGATGCTTGAATGGGACTTGTTTCAAACGTTTTTCGAGTCAAAATAAGTCGCAAGGATAACTAGGATATGCTGGCTGGTTCCTTCATCTTAGGATAGATAGTCATGGGTAATTACCTTACCGTTAACTTTCATAGCAGATGTACTGAAACAAGCTTGATGTAATCCCGTCATGCTTCAGTTTGCTAGCGTCATGCTTGGTTTGGTATCGTCATACTTTTCCTGTCGTGCTGTTGGGTTCTACTATGGATATATTACAGAGAGAGATACAGGACAGAATCAACACATCAAACGCATATATGGACATATTTGTTATCAATGTCTAAGGAGACATTGTTTTTGATGATTCAGTTTTGGGAGATTCTTCTGCACATGATCACCAGATGCATATGTTCTTCCAGATGCTCAAGTTTATCCAGCTTATGCTCAGACGTTCCACAACCAGAGTCATACAAGCCTGATTGATTCAGCAAGTGTTCCAAGCTTAGCGTTGGTGGCAGAGATAGTTCAACTATAGTACAAGACGATGGACGCACCAGCACCATTCCGTTGCAACAAGACATCTTGACGTTTCTGAAGAGGATCAAGAAGTTGGGACCACAAGATACTGAAGAAGGACTAAACCATTCGATGCAGACTTTAGATTGAGGAAGATTTTGAAGGCAATACTGGGAGAAAAACGACTGATGAGGCCCATTGTTCCGAGGATGGCAAGAAGGATATGGAAGCATACAACATCAAGAAGGATGTAGTGAGTTGGTCGTTAAGCGTCAAGTGTCAAGCATCATTTTGGGAATGTTAGTCCAAGTTAGACAGATTTCTTTCAAGAGTTCAAGATGGAGTGTTTTCTACTCAAAGTATGGGACCAATTGGAGATTAAACTTATGGAGCTGGTACAGTGAGATGTTTCCGCCAGAGGGTAGAAGTCAAGTGAATCTGATTCATCCATTATGGTTTGGAGGATGTGGCAAAGATCATGGAAATGTGCTATGGGGACTTAACCAATAATTTTGGAGCAAACAAAGGAGTGTACTGCTTAAGAACTTTGAGGAGATAGTAATGTATGATGTGAATGTTAAGGGATATGTTACTGTCTAAGGAAGTTTCTTTGTGCCATTCAGAGCGTCTAAAGGCTACCCGTTCAGATCAAAGGTCAGTTTCAGGTAATGAATCAAGAAAGTCACGGAGATTATTTTGGTTGGACGTTTAATTAAATCAAGATCGAGGACCCCAAGTTGTTATGNATATTAGTCCTTGTCCGGGACGAACTAACTATCGAGTATTGCTTGGTCGGGTTGAAAAGCCTTAAGTGATATCCGATAGGAGCGTCGATGTTCTCAGAATGCTAGTCCAAGGAACTCGGAAGTATTCGAGAACCTCGGGTCAGCTTTCAGGGAGCATCGACCGTGTCATTTCCGGTCATCTACGATCGGGGGTGTCACAGTCATAGTGACACTTATATTGAAACGGAGGAAGTATTCTTTCTGTATCAAATTAATTGGTTTTTAAGGATTTTGATTTTGTTTCAAAAGTAAGTGATATTTTTATTTTTCTAGATAAAATTTAAAGTCAATTGAAATTTGTAACAAATCATAAAATACTTTATATTATTTTTATTGGTTGAACTAGTGTTATTTAATATAATTACAATAAATTATATAAAATTTTATATTTTTTAATTTTTTTATGAAAAAGTTTAAAACCCATTTAAAATGATACGGAAAGAGTATATATATATGTGTGTTTACATATTTTCAACTTGTTATAAAACAAAAGAAGTAATTTGTACAAAGAAGAGAAAAGCAAATGTTATGTTCCCCATATATTTGATGTAGAAAATTCAATATTGACAGGTAACGTATAAATTTTACTGAGAATGATGTTTCTTGTTATTTGACGTGAATGTCAGGATTCTTAGTACTGTTGCTATCATTCTTGTACAATTCTTTATAGACATGCACATGTCGATACGCTATCTATAAATTTATAGAAAAATAAACAATACATAAAATATACGATTAGGCGTTAGAATTAAATAGATCATTGTGACAGAGGTAAGTAAGGTTGGGTATATCGATTTAAATTCGGGTCTATTTACTTTGTTTGGGTTAATTTTTTTTTTTACCGAAATCAACTGAAATTATTTTAGTTTGGTTTGTGTTGTGTTTGGTTTGATCTGAGTTAAATTTAATTTGTTTTTGCTTTGGTTTAATTTGGTTTGTTATATTTGAAAGAAGTAATCTAATAATATTATATCATTATTGTTAGTTATTTTTTTCTATTCATCTAAAATCAAATATATAAAATTATCTTTATTTATTTAAATTAAATGGTTAAATATTTTAAATTTTAAGATTACTAATATATTTAACTTGTTTGATTAATAAACATTTTGATTTTTTAAGTTTAGTTTGGTTTAAAATCAAACTGAATTAAACCATTTGGATAGAATCTTTAATTGAATGGTTGTGATATACTGTATAATTTAGTTTTGTTTGGGTCACTTTGAGTTGGGTGGGTTTTGTTCGAACTTTTGGGTTTCTGCCGACCCCTAGAAGTAAGCGTTGAAACCGTCAAACTGATAGGCTGTGTTATATGTGAATCAATGTGTTTAGATAAATTATTTGTTGATTGTGTTTAGATAATTTTTTTTTTTTGATTTTTAGCGCTTTTTCATTTAAGAGAACGTTGGATGTTTTTATTCAATACTCAAATTTATTTAGAAAACGTGTAATACATAAACTTTTATTCATGCCATTTCTTATGCTATGAAATTTTCTTTATGATATCGTGTATAGTAGCGGATACCAAATATTGTTTTCTTCAAAACTCTTTTTTTTTCCCTTCAAAACTCTTAAATCGCATAGAAAATTAAAATATCAACCAAATAGTAAATCCGGTGCTAGCAATTTCCTCAGATAACGCTTTAGTGTTTCACATAGTTATTGACGTTTTATGCTGGCAAACAGAATAAACCAAAAAAAACACAGTGATAATAAGTGTAAAAGTTATTCACGGATCTTTGGAATTATCTTAAGCACATGATGCATATCCTTAGTTTATGTCTTATAATAAGTTCTCATCCAAACACAATTATTTCCTAATTAGCTGCGACGTGGTCATTAAACTTTAAAGAGATTACAATTTCTGCAAATAAATAATCTGCTCCTCATCTTAAGCACATGCATGCGTGATGCATCTTTATATAGTGTTCTCACCCAAACGCAATTAATTTCTAATAGCTCTCTGTCAAAAAAAAAAAAAATCTTAATAGCAGCTACGTGACCATTACACATAGATTACAGTTTTGCCGTGTATATATATAATATGTTTCATTTGAACTATTTTTATCATTCAAAACTGTAATAAATTGTTTGACATTTCTCCGATATAATTTACTTGATTTGCATTTCTCCTATTTTATCGGTTTAATTTACACTTGCTTGATTTACACCACTGAACTGATTTTACCATTCAAAATCTTAGAGAATATGATATTTAGTTGCTATTGAATCTATAATAAAATTTTTTTTTTTACAAAATTAACTATTCATGTGATTATTTGTAAGTTATCTATATCATCAAATTATATTCATATTTTCAAGAATTATTAAAAAAAAATAGGGCTATAGAATAAGTCAGTTCATCAAAATCATCTGCTCATTTCAATCGCACCACTTCTGATATGATTTTACTTGAAAGGCTTCAGAATGTATATTCATTCGGGCCATATAAAGGCCGTTCAACATCATCTTAATTGGGCCTTTCCACAAACATTGATAATTGTCCTCCTCATATCGTCACGTGGATAAAACATGATCGTCAGATCAAAACGTTTCAACGGTTGCAGTCTGATCAAACGCCTCTTAAGCAATCGTAATTCAACGGCCACAAATAGTCCCGCCATAAAAGTAAAATAAAAATAACAGATAAGAGATAACGTAACGTAGCTAGTGAAAGCAGAGCCTCCCAGAAAAAATAAAAAAATTAAACAATGGCTTCGCTCTCCATAGGAATCGCCTTCGCGAACACCGTCCGTACAGTCCCAAGAATCAATACAAGAAGGAGCAAAATCTCCTGCGAATGGGTAAAAGAAACGAATTATCAATCATTCTTGTTCTTGATTTTGTCTGAAAATTTTCTTGTTAAACATAAGGAAGGATCCGAAAGGTATCTTAGGACCAGCACAAACTGGCCATATCGCTCGTCTTGAGTTCAAACGCAGGATAGAGAGAGACTCTGAGGCTAAAGAGGCTTTTCAGAAACAACTCCGTGAAGAGAGAGAGCGTCGTGAAGCTCTTAGAGAGGTAAATAAAAAACTGAAGTGTGGGTTGTTAGGTAATGATATCGATGGGTTTTGTTTCACTGATTGTTGCTTTGTCTCGTAAATGGGTTTTGTCAGTCTAGAGTGGTGCCAGATGCTTCTGCTGAGCTCATTGAGTACTTTCTTGATACCGAAGCTCAGGAGATTGAGTTTGAAATCGCTAAGCTTCGTGGAAGGTTTGTGAAAATGTTATTCAGATATCACTAAAGTATTATTCTTTTTTTTTCTTTCTAAGAGATTAAAATATAACATCCCTCCGTTTTTTTAATATAAGTTGTTAGGAGAAAAAATTGGTTTCAAATTATATACGTTTTCAGTTTTTAATATAAAATTTATTAATAATTAATGTTATATGATCAATAGTAATATGCATTATATTTTGTTATTAGTTGAATTGTGGTTAAGTGAGTAATTAATGATGTTTTGCTTAGAAAATGTAAAAAACTAATTATTTTCTTAATTTATGTACACAATTTAAAAATGGAGGAAACTTGTTTGGGTTTTTTTTTTGGACATTACATCTTTGGTTTATTATAAGACAGAACTGAGTTACAAAAGTTTGAGTATTTTGTGAATAAAACTCATGTTGTACTAAAAATTCCAGGTTAAACGACGAGTTTTTTGCGCAAATTCGACTTGAAATCGGGCAAATCCGGTTTGCTGTTACAAAAACCGCGGTACGATGTTCTTCAAACCACATTTGAATCCATCACCAGTGGAGTAGTCGACGGCCACTTAACTAATCTTTTGTTTTTATATCATGTAGCAAGATGAGGACAGATTGATTGAGCTTGAATCACTTCAAAAAGCCTTAGAAGAAGGAATAGGTTTGTGTTCTGTTTTCTTTATCTTAACTATTGTATCATCTTACGGGTTTTGATTACTTCTATTGACTCTATGTTGTGTTGATATGCAGAGGCTTATGACAAAATGCAAAAGGAGCTTATGACGGCTACAAATAGCTTAACCAAGATCTTAACCTCAACCGATATCAAAACAACAGTATGTGTTATCTTAATCATTATGAGATGGTTTTGAACCATTGTTTTGATTCTTGTTTGTTATTACAGTTGTTGGATATGGTGGAGAAAAACGAGATCAACAGATCTTTGTTGACTCTTCTTGATGAAAACATAGCAAATGCATACAGAGGAAACCAGGTTAGAGCATGATTAAAGGGTGTTCTTAGGGGGATGGGTCCCATGAATAGTGTAAGAACCGGTTCTTAAAACTCTTAAATAAGAACCGGTTCTTAAGAGTTTCTTACACTGTTTGCGGGTCCCACTGACACGTGGCGACCTGCGATTGGTTTGTTTTTTGTTTTTTAAAAAAAAAAATCAAATTTAAAAAAAAAAAAAAAAAAAAACTAGAACCCCAAATGGGGTTCTAGGGTTAATCATGCTCTTAGACCCGGTTGATTTTGTTGAATTGACAAAAGAAAACGGTTCTGGTTCGAATCATTGATTTAAACTAAACCGGAATCTCTAATCGATTTGACTGAAACTGTACCGAACTGAACCAAACTTAACCCGAAACATAGTAAGCTTTAATGGTAGCCTGCACATTAGAGAAGTTTTATGCTGAATTAATCGAACTGCAAACCGAAATAAAATCCGGTTCTAGCCTTAAACCGAAGATAAAACCGAATGTTGAACCCTATTTAAGAACGTGATTAACCCTATTTAAATTATGCTAAGAACCTCACCCTAAGAATCTCCGGTTAATCGTGCTCTAAAAAATTTAAAGCTTTTCATTATTGTATAAATTCAAATATATATTTATTTTGGTTTCGCAGAAAGAAGCAGGAGATTACATGGAGAAGGTACGTGCTTCGGTTCTAAAGTACTTGACGGTGTAGAATCATATGAGTGATGAGTCTTCAAAGATTTCTCAATCTTTGGAATGTTTACTATGCTCGGGTAAAATGTATTTATATTTATTTTGTTGAGTAAAATGTATTTCTTTTTCCCCGAACGAATGTTTTATATCTTTAAGGTCATATTTTCTATTTTTTTTTCACATTTTAAGATGTACCATGTCTCGAAATATCGACTGTCATAAGCTGAGATATTTTTCGGTCATTGCATGTCTGTCATTATGGGACCATGTTTGCTGTAACGATCAAATCTCTTCTATTCGTAATAATGAAATGAATCAATCATTTATAAAGTTGTGGAAAAGCAGAAAATAAATGAATCAAGTATGGTATATTATGGGTCCGATTTAAAACATACAGAACAACGACAAAATAATTGCAATACAGGTTTAATAGTAACGAAACATATAGATATAAATATACCTTGTTTTTTGTTTATTAACTACGATGCAGTGTAATGCGATTGGTTACCATTCGAAACTTTCAATAAGAACAATAATTAAAAAAAACAATCAGTTTATGAATTTGAAAACTTATTGGTTCCAGCTTCCAAGCATAGCCTTTCATTATCATCTTTAGCTTTTATTTTATTTTCCACTGTGATACAGTTATCCTAATTATTACGTTCACATGCACATGTTTTTTTTTGTGGGTTATCTTTTGGGCTATGCAGCAACTATAGTAAAAGCAAAATAACTTGATAAAAAGAATCATTTCCACTTGTCTATTGTCATCTTTTGGCTACCGACGAAAGATTTTCGAGTAGATTCATATGAACTTTTTCTATCAACCATATTCTTATACTATTATAATTTTTCCAAAATTTTAGAAATATATAATTTGTTAGTATTAATCTAAACATATCTAAACATATCTCATTATATCTATTTAGTTTTTTTTTTACAGAATTACCAATCTTAAGTATCTAAAACAACATATCTATTAAATGAATATGCAAAATGTGATAAATTATTTGAAAAATATTTCATGATATATTTTAAAATACGTACTTTAGATAATTATTTGTAATATTTAGATATCTATTCAGTAGAATACTATCTTATTATCTATAAAATACTTTAAAAATTATTTTTGACATTAAAATAAAAAACTAAAAAGTATCTTTCAAATTTCTTAATAATAAAATAATAATAATTATACAACAATATAAAAAACTGGTGTCCGTTTATGCAGTATATAGATAATATATGATAATCAATTGTGCCATTTACATACTATACAGCATTTTACTCAAATTTATATAATCCAAACGCATGATAACATTTAATCGGACGTTATATTAAATATATATGTTATACGATATATGTGGACGCTTAAACGAATTTTAAGCACTAAACATATGTAATACTATTTTTTAAAAATCCAAGAAATCATAAAAAAAAACATATGTAATACTATTTTTGTCAAATACAGCTTCAATATTCTACTCTACAGATCCAAAAATCCCTTGGTCAGTTGCTGATGATGTTTTTTTTTTTTTGAACATTGGCTTAGTAGCTGATGATGTTTGTTTAACGATTCGCTATGTCATCGTGACGATATGTATGTTTACATAATTTAATAATTATAAAACTATGTCAATTATTACTCCCTCCATTTCACAAAGAGTGTCGTTTTGACATTTTTCACACAGATTAAGAAAATGATTAAAATGTAATTAAGTTATCATTAATTATATCCATTTGACCAATAGTATTTGAGATAAATAAAATTATTTATAAAAACAATGCAATTTGCAATTAATTTATAGCTGAAAGTAAGTATAATTTGCATTGGAATTGTAAAGTGACACTTTTGTGTAACAAGAAAAAGTGTTAAAATGACACTTATTATGAAAGCAGAGGGAATATGTTTTTTGGCATCATCAATTATTATGTATGCTTGTAAAGAATCAGTCTATCATATAAGATTCACATCTTCATTGTTATTTTTTTAAAATTGTATCTTAATCTACAAAAACAAATATCAGATAAACATAATTTTAAAACTGATAGTAATATATAGTTAACATCTTAAACAAAAAATTATAACTAAAACAATAAATAAAAAAATTCAATTAATTTTGTAATTTTTTAAAGCTATAACTAAATTTGTTTGTTTTTTTCAATATTCTTAAACTCGACCTAGACACTGAACCATGCAACTTTCTGATCATTAGAGAGGTTTCCTTTTATGATGGCAGACAAAATAATAATAACCGTACCCGCACATCAAATTGAGGTTTGACGCAATAATACTAAATAATACTCTCTCCGTTTCAAATTAGATGTCGTTCTGGAGTAGAATTTTTGTTTCAAAATAAATGTTGTTTTCGGTTTTCAATGCATAATTTATTGGTAATATTCTCTATTCTATTTTTCTATTGGTTGATATATGGTTAGGTGTATTGGTAATAGTGTTTTTATTTTAAAAATATGTAAAATTAAATGTTTCCTTAATCTGTGTGTATAAACCTAAAATGACAACTAATATGAAACGGAGGGAGTATTCTATTCAGCTGGCCTGTTTACCCGGATTCAACGCCCATCCGTTAGCGCTGAGAAATAAATAATAACCCAAAAACTACGCATGAACCTGTTGTCGTTATTCGACATGGTGTGGATAAGCATCCTAAAAAAAACACAATAATGCGTTGGAAAAGAAAAACAAATTAAATACAAATTGCGAAAACTTTAAACGTTAAACCACGACTGCATTCGTATGTGAGGGAGCGTGAAAGTAAAATAATCTCCAAACGTATTTGCTATCTTTTTCTTCTCTAAAATACAAATACAAATACAAGTATATTTTTTGATTTCTAAAACAATATTTTTCTATATCTAAAATAGAAAATAAAAATGCTAATTATTCTAAGTTACAATAAAAGAAAATTGTGTACTCTTTACATTATATGATATAAGATTTTTCTATAAAAATACAGGATTCATAAAATATAGAAAATATCACCAAAATTTTAAAAAGTCTTAAACATCTTATAAAATGTGAGGGAGAATATTTTACTCCAACGTAAAAGTTGCGTAACCCAATTAAAAACACATTTTACTCTTAACATGTCATACCAGTCAAAGCATACATTTTTTTTTTTCACTTAAGGCATATCCATGTGTTTATCGATGACTCATCTTGAAACTGTAATCTGCACATAAATATAAAATATAAAATATATAAATTAGATCAAAATGCAGAGCAAGATTGTCAGTGAGATTTAAATAAAGAAATATATGCAAAAGTCTCTCTACTTTGAATTTTTGACTTAAATCAAGTCCCATATAAATACCAATCCCTTATACACGTCCTCTTCACTTCAAACAAACAACAATAAAACAAGAACATTTAAAACATCATGGAGCCTAAAAATACAATATTTCTAGTTCTACTCCTCTCAACAACCATTCTCCAAACTTCATCCGCAACTCCAAATCGTGCCGAACTAGACCGGTTCATCGTGGCATCATGCCAAACCACCCGATATCCACTACTATGCGTTCATACTCTCTCTGCTTACGCCACCATGATTCGACACAAAAACGACCAGGATCTTGCCCAAACCGCTCTCACCATCAGCTTGTCTCGAGCCAGATCCGTTTCTATATTCGTCGCTAAACTAACCAAACAGTATGTTCTCATATACCTTTAATTAATTACGTTTGTGCTTTATAATCCACATATTCCATGATAGAAAAAAGTTAGACTAATCTCTGGAGTTTGTATGTGTATTCTGTTTCTATAAAGCATCTTTAATTTCACTCCATTTTTTACTCTAAAATGAAGTGAAATAAAATATGGAGTAACAAATGTTCCAACCCAATTCTATATCTCACTCCATAATGAAGATTATTCCATAAATGAAGTAATCTATTTTTTATTTGTTTATTGGAAAACGGAGTAGGATTAGAGCATGTTTCCGTATATTCTCTTTTACTTCATTTTGAAAAAAAAAATAGAGTTTTTACGTTGGAAATGTTCTAATACTCTTTATATATATTTGCATAACATTATATTCCTCAAGAATATTATTTGTTTTTTTTTGTTTTAATAAACTCTTATGTATATGTAGGACGCCAAGTTTCAAACGTAGAGAATATTTAGCAATCAAGGATTGCATTGAAGTGTTAGGCAACAGCGTGGACCGGTTAGGCCAGTCGGTTAAAGAACTAAGTCGAGCTGGTCATGCTGTGGCTAGTGAAGACTTCATGTGGAAGATGAGTAACGTTCAGACGTGGGTTAGTGCCGCTTTGACAGACGAAACAACATGTCTAGATGGATTCTCAGGCCGAGCCATGGAAGGCAAAGTGAAGAGGCTGATTCGTTTAAAAGTTGTTCACGTGGCTCAAGTCACTAGCAATGCTCTTGCGTTGGTTAATCAGTTTGCTGAGAAACGAAGTGTGAAGTTTCCCTAAATAAAAAACGTTTCCCTAAATGGAGTTGAGTTTTTCCTTTTTTTTTTGTAATGACTAATTAATGTGAAAATTTTGGCTTGTGTATAAAATAAAATCTCGAATCTTTAAAGCTGTATAAATGTTAACGTATCTTCTTTTTGTCGGTCGGAAAGAAAACGTAATCTTTGTTGGTTGTGTATAATGTTGTATCATAATTAAATCTACATATATGCTTTTGTTTTTGGATAAAATTTTAGATATATTTTCTTATTGGCCAGGCCTCTAATTTCAAAGTAAAGAAATTATCGAATCGTACTAGATGCAGTTTTGAGATATACACTATACATTATTTCAGTTTTATTTTGCTACGTGTAAACATTTATAAAGGTGTAGGTTAAATAGAGTTCACTCGTTTAATACTTCTGAACCTTATTTTACTCGACACTAGTCACTAGCCCATTATTTTAGATACTGTTTTATTTATAATTAACGGAAATAATAAAACATAATTAAGGTAGAAAGTTCGGAGACAAGATTTGTCCAGAGACAAAAGTCTTGATTTGTTTCTAGTGATTCAACAAACTTAACGTGTATTATACATAATAATTGAGAAACAACCTATTTTTATTAAACTATACTAATCATCAAATAATTGTGGTTTATATACTCTTTAATAAACTAAGCCAATTTGATACCCGTCTTTGCACTAACAACGGGCTAACAACTGAATTATTGACCACATGAAATGTAATATATGGTGACAAGACTTGAAATCTCCACTAAACATTTTTAATTCTAAAGTGAGTCATTCATTGATTCGACAATATTATTAGATAGTAGTATAGTATCCTTAGTGTTTGTCTTATAGCAAAATATTCTTATAATTGTGTTCTTAAGCTCAAAAAGAATTTTAGAGGAGAAAGTTTCAACGACAACTACCAACTTTGTGATATGGAAAATTAGATAAGACAAATACGAAAATCTTGTTCCCGCAATTGACGGTTTAGAAACACAATATATAAGACGAAAGAAAAGTATTATTAATTTGAGAGACTTAACAAATTTAACAGTCATGAAACACGTTATTTGACAGACATGAAAAGATTAATGTTTGTAAGAAGACATCACGCATTTCTTATGCTAAATCGTCATGAATTTTCAACCAAAAAGTAATGAGCAAAACCTGTTATCAAATAAAGTTTATACAGTAATGAAATAAAAACATTACAGTTAATTCTAAAAAGGAAGAGAATTATATTATGTGGACGAATATCTCATAAAGCCGATGAATTGCTCACATAAGAAACTCCAGTGATTATGCTTTAGCAAAATGAATCTTAAAGACCAAAATGGAATTGGTCTAGTGGTAAAAAGAGTAGTGGTAAAAAGAGTGTTAGTAACTTTCGTCGACTTCTGTTTGATCCACATTAATGCTGGGAATCGGGTTAATCCCTAACCCGCGATCTGTAACCCGCAATCTGCGGGTTGATGAGTGTTTTTCTTTAAAAGAATTGATCCGCAAGATAAATTTATCCAATTTACACCCGCTCTGCTAAAACCCGCGGATAAATTAAATAATAATAAAAATTATTTTTTAAATATTTTTAATATTTTATATATATATTTTTTTATAAAAATAAAAAAGATTTTTTAATAATATTAACAATTTTTCTTTTTACAATTTTTTTTTCTTTTTTTGCGGATTCATGGGTACCCATGTTTAAATTTGAGTTGATCCGCACCCGCCTCGCGGAAAAAATTCTTAACCGCACCCGCCTCGCGACCCGCAAAAATTCAAATTACTCGACCCACACCCATCCCGTGGTGGGTCAAACGAGGCAGGTCCTGCGGGTTAACTCAAAAATTCCCAACTCTAATCTACATTGGAAAGAGCTACTTAACAAATACAAAAGTTTCCAGCAAAGAGGTGAAAACACTTTTTTATTCATTAAAAAATGAATCATCCCTTAAAGCTTAAACTGTGCATTTAAAGTTTTGAACCTATGCACTTCACTAAAAGAAAATGTATCCTGGTTGCAAGATTGGGCTAGGTCTTGATGAACTCTTTATTTTTTTCATCTTTGTTTGTCGTTTATGGGCTTTAGTGCTGAACAAATATACCAAAATTTTAAATAATCAATTTGATAAAATATTATATAATTACCTAAATCATTGAAATAACCAATAAAAAAAATCTATTCTTTAGAGAAACAGACACAAAAACAATCCAAATCTCTTTGACCACATCATACGCCAACGAACGATTTAAATATGGATTAAAACAAGATTATCATAATTTTTGATTTTTTTAAAATAAAATATATGGATTAATTCCTACAAAATAATGAATTTATAGGTAAATGCTCTATATACCAAAGATTATAATGTTTTGTTTTTTAAAATATATAACCATATTATTTATTTGTATTAATGTATGATAAACTCTTTTTCAAGATTAATGATGATCATTTTTAATTTTTAAATAATTAATTTGATACAATTTCATATAACATTAAAAACTACAAAATTTGGAAAACACATCACTTACCGAAAAACTTAATATTTTCGTAGGGGTCAACCCACATATTTAAGAAAAATTCAAAAATTATGACAATCTTGTTTTAATGCATAGTTTAATTGTTCAGTGATATAGGATGATGGTCAAAAAGGTTTGGATCCTTTGTTGTCTCCGTTTCTCTAAAGAATTGATATTTTCTTAGTGTTTATTCCACTAATTTTAACAGTATATGATGTTTTATTAAATTATTTATGTAAGAATTAGAAATGATGTCAATTTACCCTTAAATAGATTACAAAATACATTAATACATATAAAGAATGTGGTTAAAAAATTTACAAAATATTAAAAACTACAAAATTTGGAAAACACATCACATACTGAAAAACTCAATATTTTCGTAGGGGCTAACTCAAAATTCAAAAATTATGACAATCTTCGTAAGGATTAAAGAAAAATTCTACAATAATGACAATCTTGTTTTAATGCATAGTTTAATTGTTCACTGACGTATGATGATGGTCAAAGAGGTTTGAATCCTTTGTGTTCTCCGTTTCTCTAAAGAATTGTTATCTTTTTTAGTGTTTATTCCATTAATTTTTACACTATATGATGTTTTATGAAATTATTTGTGTAAAATTAGAAATGATGTCAATTTACCCTTAAATAGAGTATAAAATACAATAATACATATAAAGAATGTGGTTCGAAATTTTACAAAACATTAAAAAATACAAAATTTGGAAAACACATCACTTACCGAAAAACTCAGAAGTTTCATATGGGTTATCCCACATATTTTAAGAAAAATTCAAAAATTATGATAATCTTGTTTTAATGCATAGTTTCAATGTTCAGTGATATAGGATGATGATCAAAAAAGTTTGGATTCTTTGTTGTCTCCGTGTCTCTAAAAAAATAATATTTTCTTAGTGTTTTTCCACTAATTTTAACTGTATATGATGTTTTATGAAATTATTTGTTTAAAAATAAGAAATGATGTCAATAGACCCTGAAATAGAGTATAGAATACATTAATACAAATAAAGAATGTGGTTAGAAATTTTACAAAACATTGAAAACTACAAAATTTTGAAAAACATCACTTATCGAAAAACTCAATATTTTCGTAGGGGTTAACCTACATATTTTAAGTAAAATTCAGAAATTATGACAATCTTTTTTAATGCATAGTTGCATTAATCACTGATATAAGATGATGGTCAAAAATATTTGGATTCTTTGTTGTCTCCGTTTCTCTAAAGAATTGGTATTTTCTTAGTGTTTATTCCACTAATTTTAACAGTATATGATGTTTGATGAAATTATGTGTGTTTAAAATAAGAAATGATGTCAATTTACCCTGAAATAGAGTATATAATATATTAATCCAAATAAAGAATGAGGTTAGAAATTTTACAAAACATTAAAAACTACAAAATTTAGAAAACACATCACTTACCGAAAAACGCAATATTTTCATAGGGGTTAACACACATATTTTAAGAAAAAATTAAAAATTATGACAATCTTGTTTTAATGCATAGTTTAATTGTTCTCTGACGTAGGATGACGGTAAAAGAAGTTTGGAACCTTTGTTGTCTCCGTTTCTCTAAATAATTGATATTTGTTTAGTGTTTATTCCATTAATTTTTATAGTATATGATGTTTTATGAAATTATTTGTGTAAAAATTAGAAATGATGTCAATATACTCTGAAATATAGTATAGAATACACTAATACAAATAAATAATGTGGTTAGAAATTTTACAAAGCATTAAAAACTACAACACTTGGAAAATACAACACTTACTGAAAAACTCAATATTTTCGTAGGGGTTAACCCACGTATTTTAAGAAAAATTCAAAAACTATGACAATCTTGTTTTAATGTATAGTTGCATTGTTAACTGATATAGGATGATGGTCAAAAAAATTTGGATTCTTTGTTATCTCCGTTTCTCTAAAGAATTGATATTTTCTTAGTGTTTATTCCACTAATTTAAACCGTATATGATGTCTTATGAAATTATTTGTTTAAAAATAAGAAATGATGTCAATTTACCCTGAAATAGAGTATAAAATACGTTAATACAAACAAAGAATGTGGTTAGAAATTTTACAAAATATTAAAAACTATAAAATTTAGAAAACACATCACTTACCGAAAAACTCAATATTTTCGTAGGGGTTAACCTACATATTTTAAGAAAAATTCAAAAATTATGACAATCTTGTTTTAATGCATAGTTGCATTTTTCACTGAAGTAGGATGATGGTCAGAGAAGTTTGGAACCTTTGTTGTCTTCGTTTCTCTAAATAATTGGTATTTGTTTAGTGTTTATTCCACTAATTTTTATAGTATATGATATTTTATGAAATTATTTGTTTAAAAATAAGAAATGGTGTCAATATTCCCTGAAATAGAGTATAGAATACACTAATACAAATAAACAAATAAAGAATATGGTTAGAAATTTTACAAAACATTAAAAACTACAAAACTTGGAAAATACAACACTTACCGAAAAACTCAATATTTTCGTAGGGGTTAACCCACATATTTTAAGAAAAATTCAAAAATTATGACAATCTTGTTTTAATGCATAGTTGCATTGTTCAGTGATATAGGATGATGGTCAAAAAGGTTTGGATCCTTTGTTGTCTCCGTTTCTCTAAAGAATTGATATTTTCTTAGTGTATATTCCACTAATTTTAACAGTATATGATGTTTTATTAAATTATTTATGTAAGAATTAGAAATGATGTCAATTTACCCTTAAATAGATTATAGAATACATTAATACATATAAAGAATGTGGTTAAATAATTTACAAAAAATTAAAAACTACAAAATTTGGAAAACACATCACATACCGAAAAACTCAATATTTTCGTAGGGGTTAACCAACATATTTTAAGAATTTTTTTTAAAATATGAAAATATTGTTTTAATGCATAGTTGCATTGTTCAGTGACATATGATGGTGGTCAAAGAGGTTTGGATCCTCTGTTGTCTCCATTTCTTTAAAGAATTGATATTTTTAGTGTTTATTCCACTAATTTTGATAGTATATGACGTTTTATGATATTATTTGTTTAAAAATAAGAAATGATGTCAATATATCCTAAAATAGAGTATAAAATACATTAATACAAATAAAGAATGTGGTTAGAAATTTTACAAAATATTAAAAACTACAAAATTTGGAAAACAAATCACTTACCGAAAAACTCAATATTTTCGTAGGGGTGTTAACCTACATATTTTAAGAAAAATTCAAAAATTATGACAATCTTGTTTTAATGCATAGTTGCATTGTTCACTGACGTAGGATGATGGTCAAATAATTTTGGAATCTTTGTTGTCTTCGTTTCTCTAAATAATTGATATTTGTTTAGTGTTTATTCCACTAATTTTTATAGTATATAATGTTTTATGAAATTATTTGTTTAAAAATAAGAAATGATGTCAATATAACCTGAGATATATTATAGAATACACTAATACAAATAAATAATATGGTTAGAAATTTTACAAAACATTAAAAACTATAAAACTTGGAAAATACAACACTTACCAAAAAACTCAATATTTTCGTAGGGGTTAACCCACATATTTTAAGAAAAATTCAAAAATTATGACAATCTTGTTTTAATGCATAATTGCATTGTTCAGTGATATAGGATGCTGGTCAAAAAAATTTGGATCCTTTGTTGTCTCCATTTCTCTAAAGAATTGATATTTTATTAGTGTTTATTCTAGTAATTTTAACAGTATATGATGTTTTATTAATTTATTTATGTAAGAATTAGAAAGATGTCAATTTACCCTTACATAGATTATAGAATACATTAATAAATATAAATAATGTGGTTAAATTTTTTTACAAAATATTAAAAACTACAAAATTTAAAAAACACATCACTTACTGAAAAACTCAATATTTTCATAGGGGTTAACCCACATACTTTAAGAAAAATTCAAAAATATGAAAATATTATTTTAATGCATAGCTGCATTGTTCAGTGACATAGGATGGTGGTCAAAGAGGTTTGGATCCTCTATTGTCTCCATTTCTTTAAAGAATTGATATTTTTTAGTGTTTATTCAACTAATTTTAACAGTATATGATGTTTTATTAAATTATTTATGTAAGAATTAGAAATGATGTCAATTTACCCTTAAATAGATTATAGAATACATTAATACATATAAAAAATATGGTTAAAAAATTTACAAAAAATTAAAAACTACAAAATTTGGAAAACACATCACATACCGAAAAACTCAATATTTTCGTAGGGGTTAACCCACATATTTTAAGAAAATTTTTAAAAATATGAAAATATTGTTCTAATGCATAGTTGCATTGTTCAGTGACATAGGATGGTGGTCAAAGAGGTTTGGATCCTCTGTTGTCTCCATTTCTTTAAAGAATTGATATTTTTAGTGTTTATTCCACTAATTTTGATAGTATATGACGTTTTATGAAATTATTTGTTTAAAAATAAGTTATGATGTCAATATACCCTAAAATAGAGTATAGAATACATTAATACAAATAAAGAATGTGGTTAAAATTTTTACAAAATATTAAAAACTATAAAATTTGGAAAACATATCACTTACCGAAAAACTCAATATTTTCGTAGGGGTTAACCTACATATTTTAAGAAAAATTCAAAAATTATGACAATCTTGTTTTAATGCATAGTTGCATTGTTCACTGACGTAGGATGATGGTCAAAGAATTTTGGAACCTTTGTTGTCTTCGTTTCTCTTAATAATTGATATTTGTTTAGTGTTTATTCCACTAATTTTTATAGTATATGATGTTTTATGAAATTATTTGTTTAAAAATAAGAAATGATGTTAATATACCCTGAAATAGAGTATAGAATAAATTAATACAAATAAAGAATGTTGTTAGAAATTTTACAAAATATTAATAACTATAAAATTTGGAAAACACATCACTTACAGAAAACTCAATATTTTCGTAGGGGTTAACCCACATATTTTAAGAAAAATTAAAAATATTATGACAATCTTGTTTTAATGCATAGTTGCATTGTTCACTTACGTTGTATGATGGTCAAAGAAGTTTGGAACCTTTGTTGTCTCCGTTTCTCTAAACAATTGATATTTGTTTAGTGTTTATTCCACTAATTTTATAGTATATAATGTTTTATGAAATTATTTGTTTAAAAATAAGAAATGATGTCAATATACCCTGAAATAGTGTATATAATACACTAATACAAATAAATAATATGGTTAGAAATTTTACAAAACATTAAAACTACAAAACTTGGAAAATACAACACTTACCGAAAAACTCAATATTTTCGTAGGGATTAACCCACATATTTTAAGAAAAATTCAAAATTATGACAATCTGCTTTTAATGCATAATTGCATTGTTCACTGACATAGGATGGTGATCAAAGAGGTTTGGACCATTTGTTGTCTCCGTTTCTTTAAAGAATTGATATTTTTTAGTGTTTATTCCACTAATTTTGATAGTGTATGATGTTTATGAAATTATTTGTTTAAAAATAAGAAATGATGTCAATATACCCTGAAATAGATTATAGAATACAATAATACAAATAAAGAATGTGGTTAGAAATTTTACAAAACATTAAATACTACAAAACTTGAAAAATACATCACTTACCGAAAACTCAATATTTTCGTAGGGGTTAACCCACATATTTTAAGAAAAATTCAAAAATTATGACAATCTTATTTTAATGCATAGTTTCATTGTTCACTGACGTAGGATGATGGTCAAAGAAGTTTTGAACCTTTGTTGTCTCCGTTTCTTTAAAGAATTGATATTTTTTAGTGTTTATTCCACTAAATTTGATAGTATATGATGTTTATGAAATTATTTGTTTAAAAATAAGAAATAATGTCAACATACCCTGAAATAGATTATATAATACAATAATACAAATAAAGAATGTGGTTAGAAATTTTACAAAACATTAAAAACTACAAAACTTGAAAAATACATCACTTACCGAAAACTCAATATATTTTCGTAGGGGTTAACCCACATACTTTAAGAAAAATTTAAAAATTATGACAATCTTATTTTAATGCATAGTTGCATTGTTCACTGACGTAGGATGATGGTAAAAGAAGTTTGGAACCTTTGTTGTCTCCGTTTCTTTAAAGAATTGATATCTTTTAGTGTTTATTCCACTAATTTTGATAGTATATGATGTTTATGAAATTATTTGATTAAAAATAAGAAATGATGTCAATATACCCTGAAATAGATTATAGAATACATTAATACAAATAAATAATGTGGTTAGAAATTTTACAAAATATTAAAAACAACAAAACTTGAAAAATACATCACTTACCGAAAACTCAATATTTTCGTAGGGGTTAACCCACATATTTTAAGAAAAATTCAAAAATTATGACAACCTTGTTTTAATGCATATGTGCATTGTTCACTGACGTAGGATGATGGTCAAAGAAGTTTGGAACCTTTGTTGTCTCCGTTTCTTTAAAGAATTGATATTTTTAGTGTTTATTCCACTAATTTTGATAGTATATGATGTTTTATGAAATTATTTGTTTAAAAATAAGAAATGATGTCAATATACCCTGAAATAGAGTATAGAATACATTAATACAATTAAAGAATATGGTTAGAAATTTTACAAAACATTAAAAACTACAAAACTTGGAAAATACATCACTTACCGAAAACTCAATATTTTCGTAGGGGTTAACCCACATATTTTAAGAAAAAAATCCAAAATTATGACAACCTTGTTTTAATGCATAGTTGAGTTTTTCACTAACGTAGGATAATAGTCAAATAAGTGTGGAACCTTTGTTCTCTCTGTTTCTCTAAATAATTGATATTTGTTTAGTGTTTATTCCACTAATTTTTAAAGTATATGATGTTTTATGAAATTATTTGTTTAAAAATAAGAAATTATGTCAATATACCCTTAAAAAGATTATAGAATACATTAATACAAATAAAGAATATGGTTAGAAATTTTACAAAACATTAAAAACTACAAAACTTGGAAAATACATCACTTACCGAAAACTCAATATTTTCGTAGGGGTTAACCCAAATATTTTAAGAAAAAATCCAAAATTATGACAACCTTCTTTTAATGCATAGTTGAGTTTTTCACTGACATAGGATGATGGTCAAAGAAGTTTGGAACCTTTGTTCTCTCTGTTTCTCTAAATAATTGATATTTGTTTAGTGTTTATTCCACTAATTTTTAAAGTATATGATGTTTTATGAAATTATTTGTTTAAAAATAAGAAATTATGTCAATATACCCTTAAATAGATTATAGAATACATTAATACAAATAAAGAATGTGGTTAGAAATTTTACAAAACATTAAAAATTACAAAACTTGAAAAATACATCACTTACCGAAAACTCAATATTTTCGTAGGGGTTAACCAACATATTTTAAGAAAAATTTAAAAATTATGACAATCTTATTTTAATGCATAGTTGCATTTTTCACTGACATAGGATGATGTTCAAAGAAGTTTGGAACCTTTGTTGTCTCCGTTTCTTTAAAGAATTGATATCTTTTAGTGTTTATTCCACTAATTTTGATAGTATATGATGTTTATGAAATTATTTGTTTAAAAATAAGAAATGATGTCAATATACCCTGAAATAGAGTATAGAATACATTAATACAAATAAAGAATATGGTTAGAAATTTTACAAAACATTAAAAACTACAAAACTTGGAAAATACATCACTTACCGAAAACTCAATATTTTCGTAGGGGTTAACCCACATATTTTAAGAAAAAAATCCAAAATTATGACAACCTTGTTTTAATGCATAGTTGAGTTTTTCACTGACGTAGGATGATGGTCACATAAGTTTGGAACCTTTGTTCTCTCTGTTTCTCTAAATAATTGATATTTGTTTAGTAATTATTCCACTAATTTTTAAAGTATATGATGTTTTATGAAATTATTTGTTTAAAAATAAGAAATTATGTCAATATACCCTTAAAAAGATTATAGAATACATTAATATAAATAAAGAATATGGTTAGAAATTTTACAAAACATTAAAAACTACAAAACTTGGAAAATACATCACTTACCGAAAACTCAATATTTTCGTAGGGGTTAACCCACATATTTTAAGAAAAAATCCAAAATTATGACAACCTTCTTTTAATGCATAGTTGAGTTTTTCACTGACGTAGGATGATGGTCAAAGAAGTTTGGAACCTTTGTTCTCTCTGTGTCTCTAAATAATTGATATTTGTTTAGTGTTTATTCCACTAATTTTTAAAGTATATGATGTTTTATGAGATTATTTGTTTAAAAATAAGAAATTATGTCAATATACCCTTAAACAGATTATAGAATACATTAATACATATAAAGAATGTGGTTAGAAATTTTACAAAATATTAAAAACTACAAAATTTGGAAAACACATCATTTACCGAAAAACTCAATATTTTCGTAGGGAACCCACATATTTTAAGAAAAATTCAAAAAATATGAACATCTTGTTTTAATGTATAGTTGCATTGTTCACTGACATAGGATGGTGATCAAAGAGGTTAGGACCCTTTGTTGTTTCCGTTTCTTTAAAGAATTGATATTTTTTAGTGTTTATTCCACTAATTTTGATAGTATATGATGTTTATGAAATTATTTGTTTAAAAATAAGAAATGATGTCAACATACCCTGAAATAGATTATATAATACAATAATACAAATAAAGAATGTGGTTAGTAATTTTACAAAACATTAAAAACTACAAAACTTGAAAAATACATCACTTACCGAAAACTCAATATTTTCGTAGGGGTTAACCAACATATTTTAAGAAAAATTTAAAAATTATTCCAATCTTATTTTAATGCATAGTTGCATTTTTCACTGACATAGGATGATGGTCAAAGAAGTTTGGAACCTTTGTTGTCTCCGTTTCTTTAAAGAATTGATATCTTTTAGTGTTTATTCCACTAATTTTGATAGTATATGATGTTTATGAAATTATTTGCTTAAAAATAAGAAATGATGTTAATATACCCTGAAATAGATTATAGAATACATTAATACAAATAAATAATGTGGTTAGAAATTTTACAAAACATTAAAAATTACAAAACTTGAAAAATACATCACTTACCGAAAACTCAATATTTTCGTAGGGGTTAACCCACATATTTTAAGAAAAATTCAAAATTATGAAAATCTTATTTTAATGCATAGTTGCATTGTTCACTGACGTAGGATGATGGTCAAAGAAGTTTGGAACCTTTGTTGTCTCCGTTTCTTTAAAGAATTGATATTTTTTAGTGTTTATTCCACTAATTTTGATAGTATATGATGCTTATGAAATTATTTGTTTAAAAATAAGAAATGATGTCAACATACCCTGAAATAGATTATATAATACAATAATACAAATAAAGAATGTGGTTAGAAATTTTACAAAAC